>JALPQI010030357.1:0-36818 GCA_025490895.1 Thaumatotibia leucotreta
AAACCTCTCTCCCGCAAGCGCCGACCCACCGCCCTAATAAAGTCCTTGGCCTCGGCACACCAACACCCCATAGTCTCCACCGCGAGCGGGACAAACAAATAGTTTGCCAACACCGCATATTTTTTCCCGCTTGCGAACCGCAGCCAGCTCGGCCGCCGCGCCCGCAGAGCGTATTGTTCGGCTTAGATGAGACGCCGCAAAGGTGCTGACGCACGTGGCATCCCACAACAGACATCTACCTTTCTCCCACGGGATGAGAGTAAGCCCGTCAGGCCTTTTGCCATCTGAGCGATTAAGGCCGGGAGGTTCTAGGAGACACGGGATATTTGCCGAGACCAGCGCCCTCCGAACGATGTCGTTAAGGGCATGATGGCGTGGGAATCTCCCTGCACACCGACAATAACTAAGCGCGTGATGGCCATTGCTCTCCACCATGGTGCCGCAAATGCATAAATGGGGTTGACAGACATCACATCCCAAGCGAAGAGCCACCGCCACACGCACCGAGTCGTTGTCAAGGAGGGTGCCAAGCACCGGTGTACTAACAAAAACGTTATAAGCCCAAAACATATTTAAAAAATGGGGCCCCTTCGGCATAGTGCCGAAAAATGCTGGGAGCATTTCCCCTATGTATTGCAATACTATTTAATTCGTTGCACGAAAAAGATGCTAGCTCTTAGGTGTAAATAACAATAACATAGTTTCAATATTTAATTAGTAGCCACTTAAATTGTGCCGTAGATATCAGGAATACCATTTACTTTAATAATTATAAGCCTCTCTCGACAAAAAAATTGCCGTGCCCAACAGGGTAATAAATGTAATAATGTCTCTGTAACTTACCACCTTGTAAACCACATTATAAGTGCAATAAAGATTGAGTATTGAGTATTGACCGGTGGTATGTCGATTGTCGATGTCGACCAGCCTTTTTAGCGAATTATCTGTGGAACTAAAGGTGTATTCCACCTGATGATTTGATGATTTTGTAATTGTGATTTGAGAAGTGTTAGAGCATACCGGAGCTGAGTACCTATATTTTTATATCTAAGGATATAGCTAGCTATCAATCGCGTTGATGAAAGTTGGCTTCGCAATCTACCTATGCAGGTTGCAGAACGCTGACCCATAAAGTTTTGTTCTCGACTGGTTGGTTCGCTTAATTCCGGTTATTTGAATAAAATTTTGAAAACTTCATAACGGAATAATAGGGTTTGCATTACATGATGAAAACGTTTGAAATAGACACTTCTCAAATAATCTGAGGAAATTGAAAATAGTTCAATATGTGTTCGATCGATAAAGCAACTGGTTAGGCAGCGAGAAACAGTGTCAGAAGTATTGACTCAATGTGCAAATTAAACAATTGATTGGTGGGCCGTAAAATTGGGTAACTATGGGAATGCGAGGGCAGTCCGGTCATGAACTCATGAATGGAGAGATTAAGGATGGGAGAGAAGTGAATGTTTGTGGTACTTTAACTTAAAATTCAAAGAACTGCATGTTTTTTTGGAACAGCTCAAATTGATTTCTGAAATATTATTTGAGTTGTATTTTTGAAATAGTATCACTACTATATTTAGGTATACAAATTTAAATATTCGATGTCACATACCACAGACAAAATACCGAAGTTTACCAACGCTGGGGTTGAGTTTTCGCGGCTGATGCCTAAGCGTGCGGCTCCACTGACGCGGAACTGTGGGAGCTCGGTTAATGAGTCCGCATCACAGTGTTTCGAATTTTGAATTTGAAGAATGTAATTGGTAAATTTTGCACAGCTCCGCTCCACTCCGCGTCAGTGAAGCCGCACCCTAATTGTTGAAATCACTGAGTGGTTTAGACATCAGCCGCGAAAACTGAGGACGTGGGGGTTAAATCCGACCTGCGGCGTTGGTAAACTTTGGTATTTTTTCTTTGGTTTATGTTTATGACATCTAATATTTAGATTGAAGGAACAGGTTTCATTGTATAATCAACGTGCCACATATAAAAGGGTGTTTCAATGCGATTTTTACGCGTTTTTATTGTTCATTACCATCACCACTTTATTTTTCGTTTTATAAAAGCAAACGAGACTATTAAGCCAGAAAAGCAGACAAACATGCGTCTGCTACAAGATAACCGAAAATGACTCCACTATTTATACGCAGTTCGTCAATAATTTGGGAATGGTAATGACTTTGATTGGTGCGACAGAATAATCGCATAGAACTACCCAAAAATGAACTATCATGTGCAATTCTTTCTTGCATATAACTTGCAGTTATAAACTTAGCTTAAGTTGTCAACCTTTACCTAATTAATGTTTTCTAGTTTTATAGATCAATGAGAAAAAGCATATAGCAATGAAGACTTACTTGATAGCTATATATCGCCAGACAGCTAGAGACAGGGTGAGAAGGATGGACGCAGTGTGCAGGATCTGCGTGAAGTGCATGTGGAAGAGCATGTACACAGCCCACGAGTGGGGCCTCTCCTCTTGCGCTGGCAGAATCTGGGCAAGAAGATAAAAAGCAGTCAATAAGCACCCTTTAATACATGCTACTTGGTATATCGTCGCTGTTCCTACAAAAGTCGCTATGTGTTTTATTGCTACTTTACAGGAGACACAAAAAACTGTTTATTTTGAATCTTGTTCACTCAAAGTGGGCCAATATTTTATTTTGATAAATATGTTCAGTTTAAAATATTTTAATGTTTTTTATAAAAACAAATCTCAGTTTTTTAACGACAAAAATAAATATTACCAATAATTTATCACATAGCTATTTTTGTTTCAGCCGTCCAAAGTCTCTATGTGTCTTATTTGTAACTTGGTTAAAATAACGAATTACGAAAATTTACACATCTCTATCATATTCGTTACATAGTTATTTTTATAAAAGACTTTAAATAAAACAAAATAAAACATGTTTCAATAATAATAGGGATAGGAAAATTTCGCTAAGTGTCGTAAGACGTTGCCTCAAGCATCGTCTACGAAATATCGCTATGTACGGAACAGTACATATCGAGCCAGATTTGTTCTTATTTAATTCATAAAAAATACTCACTATTTGCCTAAAATCACATTATCATCATCAGCGTATAATAGTCCACTGCTGGACGTAGGCCTCTCCTATTGATTACGCGTATAAACGCATGAGGAGGTAAATGCCCATAATCGCCACGCTGGGCAAGCGGATTGGCGATCGCAGTAATGTGTCCACTATGATGACGCTGCTGCCCATCATCAATCTTTTATCAAAGAATGGTCAGTGATACTTCAATCCCTTAGGCGACTCTTACGACACCCGCAGAAGGAGTTTGGGGGTGGTGACAAATGTATTCTTACTGCCGTCACCACACGGCTGACTAAAATCACATAACGGGTTCCTTTATAATAAAAACAATCATGGTTGTATAAAACAGTCATGTAATTTTTGCACATAGTGTTTTTAGTATGAGAATAGGTAATGTAAATGTATGGAAATCACATACCTAGCTAAAATTCACAAATCCGGAACTATTAAAGATAGCCTCACCGCTGTTTTTGGAGCGTATAGATATTGACATAAAGTTCAAAATGGCGTTAATGTCCAAAAAAAAAAAAAAAACACATAGCGACTTTTGTAGGCATAGCGACGATGCAGCTTTATCACGAATAAAGCTGCATCTCAAGATTCTACCTTGTCGTAATTTAGATTCTAATAATGTAGCACTAGAATTAAAAGTACAAGCAGGTATTAGGCATATAATACGTAAACTGATAAACTGACATGTTCCAGAGAACCTAGGTCTCCATTATCAAGCACTGAGCCTGTGTTGTTGAGCGCGTCACCTGAGCGTTTAAAATACCATACCAGTTAAAATATAATAATTATGCTGACCGATTATAAATTAGTTTAACCGTTTAATTCTATTTATATATATTATATCTCACTTTAATTTAAATTCAATTTTTGCAGCCTTATTCATGATTCTCAATATATATTTCGTTCTCAGCAAAACGGTTCACATTGTCGCTTATCATATTCAGATAAATAATTTTATTATTTCGTATTTAGGGCTGATTTTTCAATCCTCAAATAAAACTAATTGTTAGTTAAAATTATCACAATCCTTTTCTTAGACCATCAGCTCAAAAAAAGCAGCCAAGAGCAATGTTCTTTTGACTGAGTGACGATATAATATCATAAGAAAGTAGCGGAATTTTCATAGCGAAAATCTAACTGTCAGAGGGATTGACCAAACTATTGTATCGACTTATCGATGTTAAGGAATAATCCATTACCAACTAGAAGATTATTCTGTTAACTGTATGTACCTACTGTTCGATCTCTTAGATAAGTAACGTGTATTTCGATATTAAAATAAATCATGACAGCGTCACATATGCTATTTATGTCACTTAAGTTTAAGAAGTATAAATCTAATTCATTCATAAATAAAACGTGCAGATGTAATAATAATCTTTTCTCCCATATTGATATGTTTAATGTTCCATTAGATTTAATTGCGAGGTACTTAAAACCTTGAATGGTGAACTAACTCAGGAAGATTAATTATACCCTTAATTTATATTTGTACTTTTTAGTTTTATGCACATTGCCAACAAATGTCTGTTTTTCTTTTGTGTTAAGTTGAATTTGTTTGTTACTCCGTAGTTTTTAATCATGTATGCGTGTTAAAATCTAGTGGCGACTTCATTGATTTATGTATAAATCAGCGTGATTATGTTTAAGAATAATTGTATCGTTTGTGCCCGAATAAACATTAAAACATAAATGATAGTGTTTGTGAGAACATGCGATGTCAATATAAAAGTGTTGACGCCGGACGTGCTTTATTTTAATATCGAAATGTAAGTTACCTATAAAAGAAGTAAAATGCTATATAATAATCTTTTAAGTTAGTAATGGTCTATTCCGTAACCTCGATAAGTCGATAAAATAGTTTAGTCAATCCCTTTGACTGTTAGATTTTCGCTATGAAAATTCCGCTCCTTTCATAAGCGTAGATGCGTAGAAAGAAAAGTGATATTCTCTAGAGAGTGATAGTAATGTTAGTAAATTATTTGTCTTAAAACTATTTTTTACGAATGTGATGAAAAGCTACGTGTGTGTCACGGTCGGTAAGCGGATTACAAAGTCGAATTATTAAAAGCCCTCCGCCTAGCGTCAGGCTTCTAACAGTACTGAAATTTCAATAAAATATTCAATGCAGCCTTCCACTTTTTAATGGCTCCGTTTAACTAACATCACTTGTAGTTATCGTAGCCGTAAACTGTAAACTAAGAATTCGCTAACATGTGCAATGCCTACAGTTAATGGACAATATGGACATACTATCATTACGTATTCACGGAAGTACCTAAAGCAAATCAAAAATTGATGACATTTGATACCTATTTACTTTGTGTTGCTACAAATGTTAGTACGTATATTCTATTCCTAGTATTCCTACTAATATTATAAACGTGAAAGTAACTCCATCCGTATGTTTCTCTTACGCTTTCACGCTTGGATTACTTTCATGACATGGCATGGGAATAGTTTCTAGGAAAAGGACTGAGGCAGTTCCTCGAAATTTACGATAATCGATGTTCGCGGTAGGCCGTCCCGACTGATCACATGATAGTGTGACCTTCTTTGCCGTCGACCATCCAGAGAAGGAGAAAAGTGCAACTGAATAGCTAGTTGCACTTTTCTCCTTCTCTGGAGCTTATCCCGTAAGCCACTTGGGACTCTGTCCATTTCAGATAAGTGAATAACTTGTGAAATGGCTTTTAGCTTTATTTAAAGCATTATTTCATTTAAAGATTCATTTTAGCTGGCGGTATTTTAAATTTACTGTGTAATGCGAGCAAACAGTACATAGATTCAGCACGTGTTCAGTGTTTTTAAGGAAAATTTATCCGATTTCACGGGTCGGTAGATATTATCAAACCTTCAGAAGGGAATTCGAAAGTACTGTTGACACAACAAATAACACAACATTTACCAAGAAAAGAGTTGTTTATAATGTAGTGAGTAATTAATCTAATGTCTGGGCATTTTAACTTCTAGGGACACCCAATTAATTAACTTAACTCTCGCAAAAAAGTTAACTTCGATGTCAGCTTTGTAACGACAATTAAGCATTAAATATATGTAAACAAAAATATTTTTTTATCATTTAATCCATAAATAATTGTCGTTACAAAGCTGACACCGAAGTTAACTTTTTTGTGAGAGTTAAGCTAATTGGGTGTCCCTAGAAGTTAAAATGCCCGTCTGTACATAAGTCTCCGTAGGTACTTAAACTATTAAAATATCCTAGATTGACTTAATACATTGTTTGTGTCAACAGTACTTTTGTATCGCATTCTAAACGCGGTTTGATAAATTGATAATATATGTATGTAAATTAATAGCAATCCAGTTAAGTGCACGTAGGTACCCAATACGTATAAATGCGCAAAGCAAAATGCATTATCGATTCTGCCCTCTCACCTAGCCAATAGATGAACAGCACGTGTAATTAGCGATTCGCCGTTTCGTTTCAGGAATGCGAGTTATATGGGCAGACATTGCTTCCTTCACTTTTCGCACAAAATCTAGGTAATCTAATTGAAAGTGAAGCATGACAAGCCACTCGAGGCCCCCGTCTATCGGCTTGAAGTTCAACAGCTGGTAGCGGCACGAACAGGTACTCACCAGGTACCTGTAGACGGCGAAGGGCACGTACTCCAGCATCACGAACACGTTGGCCACGTCAGCCACTCGAGGGTCCCGTCTGTCGGCTTGAAGTTCAACAGCTGGTAGCGGCACGAGCAGGCACTCACCAGGTACCTGTAGACGGCGAAGGGCACGTACTCCAGCATCACGAAAACGTTGGCCACGGCCAGCCACTCGAGGGTCCCGTCTGTCGGCTTGAAGTTCAACAGCTGGTAGCGGCACGAGCAGGCACTCACCAGGTACCTGTAGACGGCGAAGGGCACGTACTCCAGCATCACGAATACGTCGGCCACGTCAGCCACTCGAGGGTCCCGTCTGTCGGCTTGAAGTTCAACAGCTGGTAGCGGCACGAGCAGGCACTCACCAGGTACCTGTAGACGGCGAAGGGCACGTACTCCAGCATCACGAATACGTCTGCCACGGCCAGCCACTTCAGCAGCCGGTTGATGGGCGCTGCGGCCAGGTCGCGCCGCGTCAGCACCGCCACGTTCAAGGCATTCGCCAAGCTTCCAAATAGGCATACCTACACAATGCGAGTATGTGAGTTTAGTTTGTCAATTATATTTTGCAGAGTTACGGACAGTTTAGTAAAATGTGGTAGTACCTACCGACAGTATGTTCTATCGGTTTCCAATAAACAGTCCAAACTAGGTACTACGAGTATACGACTAATAACTTCATATCGATAAAATGGGACGTTTCCCCAAAACAGTATAAATATTCATAGTCATTATACTCATTATGAGTCACTTATCAATTTAAGTTTTAAACGCGCTATTAACCTCTAGCCGCCCAGAGGCCTATAATAAGGTCTCCTGAAACAAAAGAAATTCTATTCTATTTCCTACAACTTTTTTATTTAAATATATTTATTTTCAAAACTACAATTTATGTACATAGATTAAATCTAACTAATCTACTTAACCTAACCTATATCTAAGATTGTCCTACAACTAATTTGAAAATTTTATTGTCTGGGCGGCAGGAGGTTATAGGTGTGTAGGTAGATACAATTAGCTAAATAAAAATAGGTAAGCATTGTAATTTTATCCCTCAATTGGCAATTCCTAATAAGTTTGGATAAAATTACAACTCTATCTAAACCGTCGAACCTTTCCACGAAAGCTGAAACTAAAACTTTCTGCGTTGAGGTTGAGGTTTAGTAGGTAGCAATCAAGAACACTCGTTAGTCTTGTAGGGCAAATTCAACTATGAGATAAATGCAACTAATCTAAATTCCTCTTAATATTTTTTTTTAATTTCTTATTTTGAAAGATAGAATATTGTATGATTTGTCAAAAGACACCTTAGTAGATAGGATTATTTTACAAAACCCATTAGATAAATTTGTCCATTAGTTGCACTTACCTCACAGTTGCATTTGCCCCGCATGCCCTTATTTGAATTAAAACTTTTTGGTCCAGATTAAAAAAAAGAAAAATACTTTTCCCATATAAGTACATATTATTCGAGCACATAATCATATAATTATATTAATGCGAAAAGAACTATGAATGTGTTTGTTATGGTTTTGCACCTAAACTAAATACCTCTTAATATTTTTAAAGTTTCTTATGGAGATGGTTTAAGTTCCGAGGAACGACGTCAATATCCCTATATACAATTTCTAGAAATGGCAAGGTTTCTCCTCTGTGGTTTCTCCGAATTATACGTAGACACAATTGCGGGCAACAACTAGATTTTATATATTTTTATTCTAATTGTCAATCAATTAATTAATTCAAAAACTTATTTACAGGAAGTATTCTATTCAGGTTTAAATAGTAATATGTACAATCGACGTCAAAGATATCATTACAATTTAGGCGCCAAAAATATATTTACACGACCTTAATGTCAAGCCGATAAAGTTGTGTAAATATATTTTTGGCACCTAAACCGCAACGATATCTTTGACGTTGACTGTACCTACGCATTGTTCATAATTCTAGTGGGTGAAACTCAAAGCGCAGAAAAGGACTCCGAATGCAGACGGTGGTAGGAATTTTTCGACATCATCTACACATAATGACATAAATAGAAACGCTACAGGAAGAGAGAGGAAACTTATAGTATTTACATATAATTCATGGTTGTGGGTCAAACTCAAAATCATGTTATGAGTCTTTCCAGTGGATATTTTAAAAGTTAAGGGCTATGAGAGTTAATTTTCTTATTAAACCCTTATTTTCATTTAAAGGCACTCCTTTTCTGTTGAATTGTATGATAAAAATCACGACTACACTCCTGCCAGTTGCTTACTATTGGTCACAGGAAAGAGGGGCTCTACAGTTCAGCTGAACACGCACTTTTTCTTTCCTGTGTTCGATAGTTAACAGCCTGTGGACAGGTAGTAATGATTTTTATCATACAACGCAATGAAAAAAGAGTAGGTACGTCTTAATGAAGATAAGGCTTTCATAAGAAAGTCAAGTTTTATAGGCCTTACCTTTCAGATAGTCCACCGGAATGACTCCGAACATGGGTTTGCGTTTGACCCTTGTGCATTATTAAAACACAAAATATTGTAGTTCACAACTCACCAACAGACTAACGTATCCATGTATACTGTTATAAGCAAGGATGACATCACGGAACTCTCCCGAGCAGTAGTCCAGGTCTGAGCACTCGCTGCTAACCCTGACAGAGATGTTGTTCCTACTCCTCCAGTCTTCCAAGGCAATGAGCACATCCTTGAAGCTCGACCTGTTCTTGCCGTTAAGGAGCGACAGCAAACTCGGTTCGTAGATGTAGTTAGGTAACTCGGTACTGTATAAAGTGTCGTTAGAGTTCCGAGCATCGTCCGCTATCATTGTCGCGTATTATTCATCACTTAACCATACATCTGAATGCCAATCGATCTATGATTCTATTTCAAGATTGAGTCACTCTGCAGCTCGTGTTTGAGCAATAATCGTATCATTTTCGTTTGCTGGCCTGTAAAAAGAAATGCCTGTTAGCTTAGCTTATTTGATAACTGTAGTACAGGGATTACTATACTGAAAATAGAACGAAGTGAATTTTTAAAATTGACTGATAAGAAACTATTATTAGAGAGGTATAGTCTAGTTCATAAATAAATGCATAATTGTATAATAATCAATGAAAACAATTAAACATTGATTGTTATAGTGGGTGAAAAGCGATGAACTGAATGCCAAAGTATAGTATTACGAGTGTAGTTCCATTCGGATTAAATATAAAAGAAATTCAGTTTGCATATAAACACTCTTAACGGGGGTTGCTGTTACTATAGGGCATAATAGAGCTCGCGATTCTGAGTAGAAAAAATATGAAAAAATCAAAATTTAGAATACTTGTTAAATTATTACAAAATAAACACCACCCTTTAACTTTAGATAACTTTTACTTCAAACTAAGAGTACATAGGTAACTAAAAATATTATCCCTACAAAATAATTCGAATTATGCAAAGTAGTGCAACACTTTCGAGTTAAACACTCTTTGACAGCTCGTTTTAAAAGCGGATGACATAACTGCCATGATGCCCATGATAATGTTTGTACAAATGCTGTAGCTGGTTTAATTTATTGCATTTACGAGTATTAGAATATTCGACCCATTAAGTACGCGTCGGGCTTTGGCCGAGGGTGCTTAGGGAGACCCTCTTAATGGGTCGAAACATGTCGAGCAATCATCGACTAAAGGTGCGTTCAAACTAAAAGAGCATTCGCTGTTCTAACCTCCCACTCTACGAAATTCGATCGGTACACAAAACGTGATTGGTTGATTTCGTGGAACGGGCGCTAGAATAGCGAATGCTCTTTTGGTTTAAACGCACCTTTAAATACGTGAGTAGCCCGGTCGATAATACTTTAATATTTTTGAGTCTCACGTTAGTTATAATTCTAAAATTTACGAGTATAGGTTTAATTTATACACATTAGAAAACGGCAGCGGGGTTTGAAGGAAGGAATGCACTTGAAATGCAGATAAGACATTAATATTCCTACTACATACATATGTAGTAACCAATTCAGGGGCAATATTCAATGTAAAATCAATTCGATAAAACCTATACATTAAGTTCCAATCAAGTTCGATCTGTATCAGTTACTTTTATAGTGTTATTTGTTAATATTTATTACGAGCACTTTGACTTTTAGGGATAAAAAATAGCGTGATATTAAAAAAACTTAATTGCAATCAGGTTTGTAACGACAATTAAGGAATATATCATTACGCATTTACCCCCTTATTCATAACCGTTTGTTAACTTAACAAGCCGCTAATAATTGTTTGTACCTATTGGTCTTAACAATGTGTCCATAAGAGCAAAAGGGACAAACAATTATTAGCGGCTTGTTAAGTTAGCAGACGTTTATAAATAAGGGAGGTAAACTTTAACGGAGTTTTTATATATTATAATATCGCTTATATAGTTTATAAAATTAACACCAAAACCGAGATTTTATTGAAGTTTAGTGCTTAGTGGTCGTTACACACCTGACTGAAATTAAGGTTTTTTAATTACGCGCCAATCCCTAAAAATTAAAAAGATCTTACTCAGTACATGAGAGTAGTAGAGACTTACGGCTTATCATATTATTAAATAAACCGAATTTCGATTTTTAAGTAAGTAGGTAGGTACCAAACAAGTGCGTGAATGCCTCGTATTTTGTTGTCATATCTGACTGCGCCGTCTTGAAACTAATGATAAAATTGCCCCCTAGTACACAAATATGTTCAGCAGTGGACGTCAGCGGTGCCGTGTGGTGCCGGCAGTAAGAATACATTTGTCACCACCCCAACTCCTCCTGCGGGTGTCGTAAGAGTCGACTAAGGGATTGAAGTGTCACTGACCACTATTTGATTAATATTGATGATGGGCAGCAGCGTCATCATAGTGGACACATTACTGCGATCGCCAATCCGCTTGCCCAGCGTGGCGATTATGGGCATTTACCTCCTAATGCGTTTATACGCATAGTTAATAGGAGAGGCCTACGTCCAGCAGTGGACTATCATAGGCTGATGATGATGATGAGTGGACGTCTTTCGACTGATATGATGTTGATGATGACACAAATAAAAACTCTTAGATAACTAAAGTAAACATCGTTTTGTGCTTGCCAAAGCTTAATAATTGTTGGAATTTCAACTTAGTTGCTAATACTTACTTTGAAACAGGAACCTAGCAACAAAAAGTATTGATTGCTTGTTTAATTAGAATCCTACACAATATCCAATTTCGCAATCTTGGTAATTATCAGTGATCTGTGAAGGTGTGTATTTGCCTACTAATTTGGCATAACTTACGTCAAATTAGTATTAAAAGAGCTCACCTAGCAATGTACCGAGGAGAAGTTTCATAAGTTGCGAAACTTCTATAGATAATGTTCTTGGAAATTACCATTTTACTAGCAATCTAATCATGCCAAAACCGTTGTATATGAATGCCTTTTAAGGCACATTATGCCTTGTGAAATACAATGTGTTTCATAACACGTCATTTTTATAAATTCTCATGGAAACATTCTCAATGAGAACTTACTCTTAAATTCTCATGAAAATTCTCGGAAATTCCCGAGAATATTCCCGCAATTTTGGGCATGTTCTGCAACTTGTACAATGCAAGCTCACCCTTGCCGACCATTGATATGTCCTGCATAAAGATACATTAAAATTAAAACTAAAAGCCATTACTTACAGAACATTATGGTCACACACGTAATTTAAGGTGCGGTTAAACTAAAAGAGCATTCGCTGTTCTAACCTCCCACTCTACGAAATTCGATCGGTACACGAAACGTGATTGGTTGATTTCTTAGAACGGGCACTAGAACAGCGAATGCTCTTTTGGTTTAAACGCACCTTTAGACCCTAAGAATAGTTGAATTTGTGTGCTTTATGTGAATAAAAATTTATTCTATTCTATTCTATTCTATTTCCTGAGACATAAGGTGGAAGTACTAGTGCGCTACATGTCAACAGAGAATATTTATTTGAATCACGATATTTAATCATAAATAAATGTACATAAACGCTTGGCGTGAACGCGGGCTCAGCGCTTGAAAATGGAGACCTAAGCTCTCCGAAACATGTCGCGCGTAGTGACTAAATACACGTGAGTTTAACCGTTTGATTATATTTATATCTAAAGGTAGTGTTGTGCTGTGTCCAGGTGAGTAAGTAAGGTCGACGGCGCTTATAGTTGCCGATTTCTATGAATGAACATTTGACAGTTTAAAAATTAGCATTCTACCAAACAAACTACTATTTTCCCTGATCCCACCCTCCCCTTTCCATTATAAAACCACAAGTGCCGGTTTTTTGCGGTGTCACTCCTTCACCGTGGGAAATATTCCCACACGTACTAAGAAATTCGGTAATTCCTTCATATGCCGGACTATTAAAAAGTGGAATTTTTTACCGGCACATGTGTTTCCGCATACCTATAAGTTGGGACCCTTTAAACGAATCGTGAAGCTGAAGAAGCATCTAGTGGGTCAGCAAGGCGGTGGCAACTAACAGGTTACTGATTGTCTCCTGTTCGTTGCCGCCGCGATTTGGGCTCTACTTTTCACTTACGATCAGGTGGAGTGGAGCCACTTTGTTGTGCCAACATAAAAAAAAAAAAAAAAAAACAAAAAACATTTTGAGACCTAATGTCAAATTCCACAAAAAAAAATGTTTCTTTTGTTTTTGACTTTTATGAATACTTTTTAACATTTACAATATTTTTTATAATAACAACAATTTGTTAAAATATTATTTTTTTATAATTATTTTTAGGGACACGGTTTTTCGTCAAGTCTATTCTTATTTTTTAATTGTCAGGCAAAAGGTGTGGCAATATTAGAACATAAATTGTGGTAGCATTGTAATCAAAAAGAAGTTTTATGACTTTGACTAGTTACGTCGAAAAACTTATTTCGAAAAAGGGTTAATTATCTCTGGAACCAAGCCGAATTCATGAAATTTTATATAACATTAAATACTCTAAATATGCTCAGGAATTAAGCATTAAAATCTTTCGGAATGCTCACGAGCACCGTGTATATTTACAGGTTGGTCCAAACCTTGACGTCAATATATTTTTTTTAGGTTCCTCACGTCATGAGCTATCAGAATATACCCCATGTATGTTGGCCGATTTTTTGTAGTTTTCGAGTTATCAATTTTTGAAAATTGATAACTCGAAAACTACAACTGTACAACGCAATTTTTTTTGTCAGTAAATGCTTTATTTGTAGTAATACTTTCACAAGAAGAAAATATTAAAAAAACCCAATAGTTTTTTTTTATTAATAAATTTCTTCATTCCAGAATATCTCAAAAAAAAATTTCAAAAATTCATAACTCGAAAACTACAAAAAATCGGCTAACATACATGGGATATATTCTGATAGCTCATGACGTGAGGGATCTAAAAAAAATTTTTTGACGTCAAGGTTTGGACCACCCTGTATATGACGTTAAGATTATCGGAAAAATGGTGAGTCTTACCCTCATATTAATAAGGATGAGTCAATAACTACAGTCAAAAGTTCATTCTTAGAAGTCGGCAACTATAGTACAATGCACTGTGTCCACAGAACTACTCGTATATATAGTTCTGTGACTGTGTCCACCGAAAAACTGTATCGGCTCTTTTAACCATTTTGCCATCGGCACAATAACTCCTGTTCTACAGGATCGGCAATAAGCTTGTTTCTTTTTTGTGCTGTATCGTTCGCTGAGATTTATTGTGAATATCAAAATATATCTCTAAGGGAACCTTATGCAATAAATTAATACGATAGTCTTATTTAAGGACTAAAGTGTTAACATCCGTACAAATTGTGATTTCTCTGTTGCTGGCCAGCGGTAGGTCTAATATGGACAAAGAAGAATATTGCTATTTTGATGAGGGAATATTGCGTTTTTATGCATGAATGCCGTACAAATTATTTTTCAGTAAAATGTACAGAATCTGATTGTGAGATTTTTTTTCAATTTCGTAGGTTAAATGTAACTAAGAATTTTTGTGCCTTTATAGTCTTATTATACTGCCGTGTGGTGTTGGTAGCAAGAATACATTTGTCACCACCCCAACTCTTCCCGCGGGTGTCGTAAAAGGCGACTAAGGGGTTGAAGTGTTGTTATTTATATTCTTTGATTTCATTGATGATGGGCAGCAGCAGCGTCATCATAGTGGACACATTATGCGATCGCTCGCTTGCCCAGCGTGGGGATTTTGGACATTTACCTCCAAATACTCATAGTTTAATAGGAACGGACTACATCGAGCAGTGGACCGAGATAGGCTGATGATGTGATATTCCTATAATATGTTTTATTATTTTCCTAAGAAATATATGAACTAGCAAAATTTCTGCATATTTCACTATTTTGTCAAAGAATTTAAAATAATGTATCAACCCAATTTTCTGATGTAAGCCTCAGGCAAAGGTGCTGCTTAGATCAGGGGCCCGTTTCTCGACCGATATTAGACTAATCATCAGACATCGGATTCCGTGGGGCGAATTCTCTTGACAGCTAGGGACTTCCTATATCGATAAACTCATTTATCGCTACTAGTTCTACACACTAGTGACCGCCCCCAACATTGTATGTATTTTTTGTAACTGTGTATTGGTCTGAAGACAAGTAGGAAAGTCACACTTAGCATATTTAATCTTGCTTAGAAAGCAACCTGAAGTAATGTTTAAGTTTCAACAATAAAAGATGGGATAGTTATGAAGAAATTAATTGTGACGAGTACATTTTTAAAAACGTTTGCAATAAGAATGAGAACATTTAGTTGTTATTTTATTGCTTGTACTCTTTTAATAAAAAAACTTTATAAGCAAACCTTTGTGTGATCACTAGTATTCAAAACTAATATTGACAGCTGAATTTATCGATATAGGAAGTCCCTAGCTGTCAAGAAGATTTGCCCCAAGGAATCCGATGTAGTCTGCTAATCATAAATACCGTAAAGCCGGGTTACTTTGTCCCAAAAAAATGATGTGTTTTACTTCTCATTCGATTTAATTTAAATACAACACCTTTATGTTAGAATTAATAAATCAGAAGTAAAGTTAAGAGTGTAATCAAGTAATTTACACACTTTCTCTTTAATAAAATAATACCCAAGAGTTTTTTTTGTTTCGTAAAGTTTGGGCTAAAGTAATATCTTCGGGAGGGTTACTTTGGCCCATGACTTATTTTCGTGTTGTAGCGTAACGCTTATTAATTATGAAAATAAGTAACATGTTTAGACAAATTACGTATAAAATAGCACCACTTCCTCTTACACATTGTTTGTTTTATTGCAGTAAAATTAAGATTTCATCATAATAACAAATGCAAACTAAAATAATTATTATGATATAAATTTACAACTCCATCATAAAAGTCTTTTCACATACTTCTTATTTCGATTAATTCTCACGTTTGTCCTGAATTTCATCGGCATATAACATTTTTATGCTGTGCTTTTTGCAACTTTTAGATACCTAACTTCCATTAAAGATTTTTTTTGTATCAAAACCTATTTAGTTATTTACTTCATGATGTTCCTAATATCTCAAAGTATATTCATAGCCGCTCTCGTGTTATTCGGTTAAGCAGTTTTCGCGTAAAAATGTGATAGACAAAAAGTTCGACAGACGGGCAGACTTATTTAAAATTAACAGTTTTAGTATGTGTCGGGATGCAAAATTCATACCTAAAACGCCTGATAACAATACATCATGTAATTTATGCGATGCTTTGGTTTTATGATAAACTTAATTTTGGGCCAAAGTTACCCCCTAGGGCCAAAGTAACCCGGCTTTACGGTAACTCCAATTTTTAAAAACTGAGTTGCCATGGCTACACACTAATAATATTAGTTTTGTATCATTCGAGACATGGGGGCCAGAGTATTATTATGCAAACGTCTGCATGTAGAAGGTACACCTTGTCCTGTCTAGTCTAATGTCGTTCAAGAAACGGGCACGTGCTGTCTAAACGACTGCTAAAATATCAAAGCTATTGACATTTCGCGTGTAACACGGCATTTAAAATTTCTTGACTAGCTGGTGGCTAACCTTAAGATACAAACAATTCGTACCATCAGGCATATTTAAACGTAATATAAAAGTTTTCAAAATATCTTTATTCGGACAAACAATTATCGCGAATACACTGATGCGAGAACAAATTATCTAGACTAAAGGTACATAATAAAATTGTGTTGGGGTGTCTGTGGTTTTCAGTGAATGGTGAAACACGCTGTATATGGACGGATTCGAAGATGTTTAGTATAGGATATTTATATACATTATAACGTAATATTGGAGTGACCATGCTGCTCAAAATATCTGAACGTCCACTCAGCGCCATGACAATAGCGGCCTGCTCAAATATTCCGACATATCTGGTTACGACTATACAGTGGCGTCCAGAATTGCATGGACAATTTTATTTATGAATGAATTCATTCATAAACTGTCCATGCAATTTTGAACCCCATTGTACCCACACGTGTGATATTTCAGTGAGGGAGATAGGTATGAGATGATATTATCGAAAAAAAGTAAGTTTACTCATTTCACTTTACTACGTCACTTTCGCACTGGCATGCGTGTTAGAACAGGACGGCTACGACGACAAATGATAAACAAAGGACCAAATTAAACCTAGGTGTTATCTGGGGAAACAAACGTTTTCGAATAAACGACCGAAGGTCTTTGTAAACGTGTATATTACCAAAAAAATGAGTTAGATACCTATTCGAAAAGATATTAAATATTAATCAAAATCAATAATTCAATGTAATAAATATCGTTTCCATACGATTACCTAATTTTTAAGTATCGTTACTTACAGTACCGGCCAATAATACATATATATAACATAAAACACTTTCGTGACTTTTCAAATTCAAATTCAAATAATTTATTGTATGAAAGGGTGTACAGTAGTTTTGTAGTTCTTCACAATCAGCCAGTATATGGCGCACAATAGAATTTCATTACATTTCATTGAAAATAAATATATAAAAAAAAAAATGTATTTAATCTATCTTGCAATGTAAGTAAAACACAAAACCTAAGATGGATGAAAGAAAATTATTAAATTATTATTATTACTGTGAATATAAACAAGTCAATATCATGCCATGAAAAGTGTTACGAGAACAGATGATCAATAAAATAAACATAAATATGTGAATGAACATATTGCGAGACCGCGAATAGATTTGATTAAGTGCACTCCAGAGTAAGAGGAGTTTGACTAGATTCAATAGTTCGTTAGATTCAGATCGTTATTTCCTAGCATCCTGACGAGACGTTATTTCTTGTGTTTTGAAATTGGTGAAGCATGGACTCAAACTTAGAACTCTCCAGTTGTTTTCTAAATAGTGATTAATCGTGATTTAAGTGTTTACCTATTGTGATTATCTAAAATTGTAATTACCAATAATTTGAAAAAATTAAAACATACAACCCGCTGAGTTTCTTCCTGGTTCTTCTCATGTTGTGGGTTAACTCTTGCGAACCAGAGTAGTAATAAAAAAGATATTAATTCATGTTGTGTTCTAATTATGAGTCCATGCCTACACGCGTAAATGCGTAGATTCAGTATTCTGAGTACAGTAGTAATGAGAAGCTAGAAGTTAGATAGCTAAACCACCCTCGATAGCTCGGCCGGGGCCTGGCCTACTACCGCGAAAATCGAAATTCTTGAATTTCGAGGATTTGTCTCTCTCACTCTAAAGACGTCTTCTTTTGAGTGACAGATAATAATCCTCGAAATTTACGAATTTCGTTTTTCGCGGTAGTAGGCCTGATTTAAAGAGGCCTACGCCGTAATACCTAATAAATTAACTAATACTAATTAAAACATGAATCCATTAATTATTTTATCACTGCTCTAGATGATAGAAAATTACTTGAAAAACAGAATGTGCCTTTAAACGGTACGCCACTATTTCCGTACTGTTAGGTAGTAGTCCGTGGGCTAGTCGGTCTGAAATTAGAAAACGGCATAATTTGGGGGTACCAAGTGTCCTTTTTACAGTAGTTAGACATATTCATAAGGATGTTAAAAAAGTATGATAGACATCTCAAAGTGGTAGCTAATAGGCATACGGGCTATTTCAAGATTTCCGTTGTATGACAGGTATGGTTAAAATTAGGAGGTACAAATTTTCCTTTTCACGGCTGTTAGGTAAGCTTATAAAAACGTCAAAAATGCAAGATTGCCATTTATAAGTGCTACCTAACAAAAATGGGGGCCAATCAAAGATGGTGGATCTCAAGTTTTACAAAATCAAGTATATCTCGAGAACTGTTAAATATATCTAATTACTCTCTTGGACAAAATTAAAGGCATATCTGTAAGCTTCATATTTTGCATATACAACATATTGCTAAAACCAACCAATAATTAATTATGACCAAATTTATGAAAATTTCATGATTTTGATTTTGTTTGTGTCGTGTTTTCACATAGTAGTCGTAACGCTAAAAAAATTAAATATTTTTTTAAAGATAGTGTATTTGATAAGCTTTAATTTGATGTAGGTATATAATTTGTTGGCTGTATTAAAAAAAAGACCCATAAAAAATATTTAAATGAATTGTAGTCATAATCCACCGTATTCTTAGTGATTGACAGTGAACTACGAAGCCCTACACTGAGCGTGGCCCGACATGCTCTTGGTCGGTTTTTAAAGATAATGGCACGGAACCATTCGTGCGCAAGTCCGACTCACAGTTCAGTTTTTTTTTATATTTTTCAATCTTGGTTATTTGAAATAAGCACTATTATTTACGAGTGGCACTTCCATCGCCTCTTAAATCACTAAGTATACGGTGGATTATGACCACAATTCATTTAAATATTTTTTATGGGTCTTTTTTTAATACCGCCTACAAGTTATATACATCAAATTAAAGCTTATCAAATACACTTTATTTCAGACCGACTAGCCCACGGACTATAGTACATATTTGTACTCGTAAATCTAAAGACTGATATTGCTTTGACGATAGCTTGTCAAGATTCGAGAGTGAGTGGTATCAAATTGTACAAAACCACGTCGTATTCTACGAAATTCTGGCAAGAACAGTGAATAAAGTATATCAATCAAAACGCTCTCTTTCAATTGATGTAAATTTAATTTGCAGGAGACTAATTAAATTACCATCAAATTGATATTTGAACATTGCTTTAAACAATTAATTTAACAGAAAACGTTCTAATTATTAAGGAAAAATTATTAGACCGTTTAATATTTCATTAATTGCTACCGGAAATAAAATAAAATAATAAAAGAACAAGTACAATCTTAATTAAATTACCGCTTGCGACGATATCGACCGATTACGCATTTGTTCCGATTCTTTCTATTTTGCTTCATATAATACCATTTATTTACCAACGTGTGTTATTACAAATTAAAACCGACCAAGCGTGTATCGGGTGTCGGACAACTTATATTTAAGTACATAGTACGTTTTATTTATAATCAATGTAACAAACAAAGGGTATAAGGACTAAATGAGAATAAAATTATAAATAAACTAAAATTTAATAAAATACATAGTATCAGAACCGTTTATATCACAAAAATGACCCGACCGATCAATTTCATAATTATTTACATGTAGATTTAAAATATTAAGTCATAATGAATATTATGAAAATTTAATGTGTGTATTTTTAGATTTGATCAGGAATGTTACTTTGAATTATTTGTTATTTTGCATTATATTTGGTAAAAATGAGGTGCACATAACATATAATTTATTTCTTGGAGTTTTGGAGTGATCATTGTTTCAATATTATGTAGGTCAATTACCGTTAAAAAAAGTTCCTAAAAATGTTGAAAGATCTATAAGGCTGCCAGACTGTTGGATATAACAATCATAGCATTCAGTTTTATTAATTTACGCTACGCTATCCTTAATCCTCATTTCTCCCAGAACTTGAAATATAGCTACCAGATAGATAAACGCATGTCTAGCCAGACGAATATCGGAGCTCGGAGGTTTATTAGTAGTGCCAAATCACCGATCAGGATGCTTAGCCAAGTTGCCAATCGCTAGCGCTTGGTAGCGTATCGTAGTTTTCCCCCTCTGTCACTCTTGCATATTAGTGCGACAAAGACAGTTAGCTGCCTTTCGTTTACGATTGACGATTAAGCGTTGGCGATTGGCAACTTGTCTAAGCACCCAGGGGTATTATCTAATTAATAGTGTCAAAAAGAGACTTCCACTTGTATTACAAGTTACAAGCTTTTGAGAAATGGGCCTCTGGTAGAGAATCCAGAGAAATTGTGACCGTGATGTAATTTAAACATGATGGAGGATGTAGAATTATAACAGATCAGAGAATAGATACAGTCCGTAGAAATGATAAGCGCGGTTAGTTTTGCAACCTGAGAGATGAGAACATTAGAGAAATCTGAAATCGAGGTTTCGTTTTCTACCTATATTGTCCCCCATCCAGAAATAACAACAATGTTATATTGTGCCGATTTTTTTTAATTATAATAATTGTAGCATTTTTAAATTAGTTTTTAGGGTTCCGTACCCTATTATTAATAAAGCTCCGTTGTTTGTCTGTGTGTGTATCTCGTGAACCGTGATAGTTGGACAGATTGAAATTTCACATAATATGCTTTATTTCTCTTGCCACTATAACAACAAATACTAAAACGTAGAATAAAATAGATATTTAAGTGGGAGCCCCCTTGGTTTTTTTACCCGTGTTAATAATTAATTGATAATGGTACGGGACCCTTCGTGCGTGAATCCGATACGCATTTGGCCGGTCTAAAGTCAATATAATATTCAATACAATTTTTTCCTATATTTCGACACCTGAACAAGATTAAGTACTTTTTTCTCAGATTCAACGTTGCTTCATACTAAGTACTATAGTGTAATGAAATGCCTTGTGGCACAAAATCCTAATATAATAAAGGGTCTCAATAAGGAAAAACTAAGTATAACAGCCCACCTTATTCAAACAACTTTTAAACCTTCGAGATAGGTTGGTCCCGATGGACAAAAAACATTATTTACAGAAATAATACTGGAATTTTCCAACACTGAATACCGACTATTTAATTTATCGAAGCAGTTAAAAATATATTTAATAGTAACAGCTTTAGCACGTTGCGGTTCATGCAATAAATCTTGTCAATTGATGATTTTTAGTTACAATTCCGTGAAATCCGAATTGGAAATTGGGCGGACTTTAATAGCAGATACACTACGTTATGAAACAACTGATTAAACACTACGAGTAATAGGTACCTACTTAAGGTGCGTTTAAACTAAAAGAGCATTCGCTGTTCTAGCGCCCGTTCTACGAAATCAACCAATCACGTTTTGTGTACCGATCGTATTTCGTAGAGTGGGAGGTTAGAACAGCGAATGCTCGACTTTTAGTTTTACCGCACCTTAGATGAATGTGTTTTGTTTTAAATTCATAAGTTGTTCTCATATCGGCACTCCCGATTATGATTTACTAACATTTTTATTAAATTGTGTTATTGTCTATATGTCGGAGACATGCTTCAGTTGGCGCAGACGTGTACGACATGTCAAGTCGTCGAACGTCTGAATAGTCTTATTTACAATAAGAATAGTCTTATTTGCAATGTTTACATTTAATTTATTAAGAGTGATAAAATCTAGAAAACGATAAGCAATGTTTTTCAAAGTCAAAGTCAAAGTCAAAGTCAAAGTGATCTATTTGTTCAACACAGGTTAAAGGTACATAGGTACAGGTCTTACAATATTAATGATAAAGCATCACCATGTTGGGCCGCAAGGCATACAAAATTGTGGGCTTGGTTTTAATGGACTGTAACTACATGCTATGTACAGTTGCCATTATTGTGGTCTAACAAAAAATCCTTAACAGTGTAGTAAGTTTTATCCACTAAAAAATTAAATAATTTATTTTTGAAACTAAGCATATTTTCTATGTTTCTTTTGCTTGAGATGTTCTTTGCTTGGTCCATGCAGGTAGACATTAAACGTCATGTTGGGATCTACCCGCCTATGAAGGAGTAGTTTGTGAGCGCACGGTATAAAAGGTCACTAGCGCAGTATTCAGGGATTCATTCTTGATTTAGAGTTGGAATAAAGCATTCCAGGGTTGAGTAAATGATGCATGGACGCAAGCTTATAACTCTCCAGTCGTTTTCTATCAGTATAGTTTATAGTGTTGTAAATAGTCTTGTTTTAAGTGTGTACTTGTTGTGATTATTTAAAGTTTGGAAAATGTAAGACCGTCTGAGTTTCTTGCTGGTTCTTCTCACGACAGAGGTTTATCATTTGTGAACCAGTATAATAAAAGATTGTAATTTACCTTGTGTTTAAATATGTGCGTCCATGCATAGTATACACCTTTGTAAGTAGATACGATCAGTAGATAGAAATTAAAATATTTCGCACCCCGTTCTCGGCTGTCCCTCCGACATCAGAATCGGGATGTTGAATAATCGCCTACAATGAGTGGTCATGGTAAATGTACCATACGTAAAGAGTGAGGTTTGAAATCATCGACAGTCGGTAAGGTTGAACTATCGTTTCTTTTTTATTTGGTGTAAGGTGTAAACCACTCGTATCTTTTGAAGCAAAGTCTGTTTCGAGACGTAATTTGAGATATCAAGTTAGTTTTTTTATGGAATTTCTATTGTTGCAATGCGTGTGGGTAGGTATCTCACCCACTTCACAAAAAAAACAGTAATTTGAATAATTTCAAAGAATATCATGGCTCATACTTGTTACTTTTCTGACTTTTGAAATACTACCAGTTCTGAAATACGGGCAAGTAACCCGTGGTTTTGTTTTGTGGTCTACCAAAAATTGATTAGAGATTTCGTATGCCTGTTTTTTTAAGTTTTCTATGCGTGTGAAATTTATGTTACAGAATGTTTCGTGATGATTTCGTTCGTGATGAATTGATGATACTGATGACTATGTTGTGGCAATGAAACGAGCTCAGAATATTTCAATTTCAAGAACAACACGTTCATAGTAGCCAGAAGTTCCGTTTATGACGACTATGCTGTTGCGATGAAACTACCACAATTTCTTGTGAAACGTCCAGGAAATGAAGGAGAATAAAGACTCCAGCTCTTCGGGAGTTGCTTTTGGAGCAACGGATGTACAAGGACAGGTTTCGTTCCAATTGTTTTAATGCAAAATTCGAAGCATTAATTTAAAGAAATAACAGTTTGACATTTCTATTTTTAGCGTGAAGTTTTTGTGTTTTCAAAAACGTTTTAATATTCCACGGGACAGGCACCGCCTAGTGTGGGGGTCAGTATAAATGTAATGTTCTTTTACCTTTTTTGGAAATAAAATATTTGTATTTGTATTTGTATTTGTATTTGCGAGATTGACTTTGTTGTAGTAAAGTGAAGCCCATTATTATTTTAATACAAAGTTACCAAAAGATACCAATAATTCAATTTTAATTTTTGTGATCAGGTCAAGTTGAGAGCTCGCGTGCAAAATATCTCTGTCATAAAACTGATACCGTACATTTTGATGATTACAGTTCCACATGGTGAATCAGAGCGAGCTGCCGGCCTGCAAGATATTGCTGTCATCATGTCCCGACGGCGCGACTGGTGATAGGCTGATGACTGGTGTCGCTGCTGCCTACCGTGAACACGTGGTGCAGCGCGTGGTGTAGACATGTTGTCAATCCGGTGAGAAGTTCACATTTTGTTGAGCTATTTGAGCCCCGAGCTAATTTGTGAACACAATGTTGTTGAGTCATCGAGGGCTTCTACCCTTTCGATTCTATAGAGTTAAAACTTTAGCAAGAAATTCAAAATTAAAACTAAATTAGACAGCGATGTCACGATTACGCAAGTTTATTAAAGACAAGTTTTATTAAATGCATTGAGATCTATTATAATCATTTCTGATATAGGTTGATGGTGATGATGATGATGATGATTATGATGGTTATTATGTTGATGGTGATGATGATGGTGGTGATGATGATGGTGGTGATGATGATGGTGGTGATGATGATGATGGTGGTGATGGTGGTGATGATAGTGATGATGATGATGATGATGATGGTGGTGATGATGATGATGGTGGTGATGATGATAATGGTGATGATGATCGTGGTTATGATGATAATAGTGGTTATGATGATGATGGTGGTTATGATGATGATGGTGGTTATGATGATGATGATGGTGGTTATGATGATGATGGTGGTTATGATGATGATGGTTATGATGATGATGGTGGTTATGATAATGATGATGGTGGTTATGGTGATGATGATGATAATCATTTCTTATTATTTGGACCGTCAATAGTTTCAGTTTGACTACTTTAGTTCAATTGAAATTGTGGGTATTAGAATTAGTTTGCAATCGCATAGTTTGCAATTGTGGAATGAAACTTTTTACATTTTTGTTGGGTTCAGTTTTCTCGGACTACATACACCATTTATCATTCGTAGTCGTAGGTGTAAAATCGGATCTATTTTTCCGTCTCAGTGCGGCCACGATTGTGAGTGGCGTGCGTTTGGTTCAATGGTGTAAGTGGTCAATGCGTTTTGATTGTCCGACAGCCATGGAGGTGGTTGTTAAGACTCTATTGCTCGGTGTAGCATCTGGAGTATTGTAACTGCTGTGAGTACTGCAACCCATTTGTTGTTTTTGTTGAAGTGAAGTGTTTCATTTTTACTATTGTAGAACTATGTCGGTTACTAGCTAGTAAAGTAGTAAGTACATAGACTTGCTAGTCTGTTTCAAATGTTAATGAAGTTGATTTTAATTCCCTTAGTTGATTAAATGAGTACCTAAAGAAAATATGATACTGCATTACGGCATTTAATTTTCTATTAACTACATTAAATGCGGAAAGGGTAATTGTTAAATTTAATGAGTCCTTATGTCATTTGAGCTTTCAATGGACTGAGAGCAAGTTCGATGGATTGAGCGTGATCTAATAATCGTATCGGAAGTTCCGGAGCATGTAAAAGGTGCACATGGACTGCTTTTTATGTGCAGTATACTCTTTGCGAGGAGTAGCACTTACGCGGCTGAAATGGTTAACTTCTGATGGGTTATTGGATCCTAACAAGCCCATGGACAGGAATTAGATCAGGTGCATGGTTATGGTGTAACCTGGTTGAGTAAATTACGTTTTTATTTGAGTCGAGGGATTGACTCTTTAGTTTAAATCATTTTGACTTTTAATTGGTAAAACTGAACTTGGTTTTCAAGAAATGTAACTGAGTGATATTTGATGACGTGATGATAGATGTGAATTTTTGGTATACCGTTACGTTCTGGGGGTAAACATGAGCCGGGGTGTTAATTGCCTAAAGACTGGCATGATTTTTGACATTGTCTTGTCAAAATCCCAAACGTGATGACGAATGTTGTAAATCGTATGTTGGGCAAAGTAATAAGTTGGCTTCAGAGTATGCCCACAGTCAGTTTGGTGACTGTGGATGGTTTTCGTACAATCATGTGATGATTGTAGACAGTGTTCCTGCGTACCTAGCTGAGGTCGTGGATGAAGTGTGCCTACAGTATTATGGTGACTGTAGATGGTATTCCTGCGTACCTCGCTGAGGTCGTAGATGAAGTGTTCCTACAGTATTAATGGTGACTGTAGATGGTATTCCTGCGTACCTTGCTAAGGTCGTGGATGATGATTTTGCCAACAATGTTGTTGAGAGTTTTAGAGTGTTCTTGCAAACTTTATTTACTCAGGTCAGTCAGTTAATAAACTCAGGTCAGTCAGTGACTGCGCTGAAGGTTATAGATGTGTCCGTGTACTTTACACGGATAGCGGGTGTTTTGTGACATGTTGATGACTGTAGATTGTTTTTCTGTGTACATTGCTGAGGTCATGGGCAATGAGTTTGCTTACAGTATTTCTGATAACTGTTGGTGGTATACCTGCGTACCTTGCTAAAGTGGTGGATGTGTATAGAGTCACATTGACGATTGTAAGATGTTCCTACGATGCTCTAACAGGTTATAGAAGAGGAGTGTGAAATGATCGTGTGTAAAATTGTTTCAAATTTGATTTCGTAAAATGTAACAGTAGTCGTTTCTATCCCATTATGTATTGTGGTCAGAATGGGTCGACCGTACCAGAGGCTTGATCGTAGCCGTAACCCGATGCGTCTGCCTGTGAGTAGTCCGTGGGTACGCAGTGCGCGGCAGGCTCTGGCGGAGGTCGAGTTTTAGAGACCGTAGTGTCATAGGGTTGAATCTGCGATCCCTTAGGGATGCGCGTAATGTATGTGGTTATGTGATAACCAATAGGCCACGAATGACATTATATTCCTCCGAAAGTTTTCTGTAATGTTTTACGAAAAATGTGGCTAGGAAAGCCAGATGGTACTTGTTTGCTCTTGAATTTAAATTGGTGGTAATTAATTGACCATAAGTGATCCTAAATTCAGTTGCAAAGATTAAAATTATTTTTCTTGAGTTGAGATGATTTTACGTAGACAGATAATTTGGTCAGGAGTGACCGAGTGGTAACAAAGACTACTGGTGTACGTGTTTGTTTCAGATACAAGCGAGGACGCTTGTCTTGTCAGTATGGCCGTGTCGGAGACATGCTTCAGTTGGCGCAGACGTGTACGACATGTCAAGTCGTCGAACGTCTGAATAGTCTTATTTACAATAAGAATAGTCTTATTTGCAATGTTTACATTTAATTTATTAAGAGTGATAAAATCTAGAAAACGATAAGCAATGTTTTGCTTGAGATGTTCTTTGCTTGGTCCATGCAGGTAGACATTAAACGTCATGTTGGGATCTACCCGCCTATGAAGGAGTAGTTTGTGAGCGCACGGTATAAAAGGTCACTAGCGCAGTATTCAGGGATTCATTCTTGATTTAGAGTTGGAATAAAGCATTCCAGGGTTGAGTAAATGATGCATGGACGCAAGCTTATAACTCTCCAGTCGTTTTCTATCAGTATAGTTTATAGTGTTGTAAATAGTCTTGTTTTAAGTGTGTACTTGTTGTGATTATTTAAAGTTTGGAAAATGTAAGACCGTCTGAGTTTCTTGCTGGTTCTTCTCACGACAGAGGTTTATCATTTGTGAACCAGTATAATAAAAGATTGTAATTTACCTTGTGTTTAAATATGTGCGTCCATGCATAGTATACACCTTTGTAAGTAGATACGATCAGTAGATAGAAATTAAAATATTTCGCACCCCGTTCTCGGCTGTCCCTCCGACATATAGATAAGATAACTTAGACGAAATTTATGTCTAATTCCCATGTAGCACCAACTCCCGTAATAATCGGAGACTACACTCGAAGTTGTAGACGACTATATATCATCATCATCATCATCAGCCTATGATAGTCCACTGCTGGACGTAGGCCTCTCCTATTAACTATGCGTATAAACGCATTAGGAGGAAAATACCCATAATCGCCACGCTGGGCAAGCGGATTGGCGGTCGCAGTAATGACGCTGCTGCCCATCATCAATCTTTTATCAAATAATGGTCAGTGACACTTCAATCTCGACTCTTACGACACCCGCAGGAGGAGTTGGGATGGTGACAAATGTATTCTTATTGCCGTCACCACACGGCGGCTATATATACCTAGGTCAAACTATCCAGTTAGGTAGGTCCAACTTCGAGAAAGAGGTCAATCGTCGAATACGACTCGGTTGGGCAGCGTTCGGGAAGCTACGACACATATTTTCGTCCAATATTCCGCAGTGTTTGAAGACGAAAGTATTTGATCAATGTGTGTTGCCAGTGATGACATACGGTACTGAAACGTGATCGCTTACAATGGGCCTCATAAAAAGGCTCAAAATCACCCAAGGGACAATGGAGTGAGCTACGCTAGGAGTCTCTCTGCGAGATCGGATTAGAAATGGGATTATCCGCAGCAAAACCAAAGTAAACGATATACTCTCCGAATCGCTAAACTGAAGTGGCAGCGGGCGGGGCACATTGCGCGTAGAACCGATGGCCGTTGGGGCGGGAAGGTTCTCGAGTGGCGGCCACGTACCGGAGGGCGCAGCGTGGGTAGGCCCCCCACAAGGTGGACTGATGACCTGGTGAAGGTCGCAGGAGTCCGGTGGATGCCGGTGGCACAGGCCCGGTCATTGTGGCAATCTTTGGGGGAGGCCTATGTTCAGCATTGGACGTCTTTCAGCTGATATGATAATGATGATGATGAAATTGATGAATGACCTATGCCTACTTAGTAAGTTCATCATTTTTTTCCGCGTGGTAACGGCAGTAAGAATACATTTGTCACCACCCCAACTCTTCCCACTGGGTGTCGCAAGAGTCGACTAAGGGATTGAAGTGTCACTGACCATTTTATTGAAGATTGATGGTGGGCAGCAGCGTCATCGTAATGGACACAATACTGCGATCCCCAACCCGCTTGCCCTGCGTGGCGACTAGGGAATGCGTCCATATGCATAAGTAATAGGAGAGGCCTACGTCCAGCAGTGGACTAAGATAGGCTGATGATGTGTGTTCGTCATTTACAATATTTTGAACTCAACCAAATTAATAAAAACGACTTCAAACGATTTCTCCAAGATCCCATCATCAGACTCAAACTTGGTGCCGACGAGACCATCTAGGAGTTACACACGTTCGATCAAACAAAATTGAAGATCGCTTCACGTGTCTCGGAGATATCGCAAAACATACATAAAAAAATCTGTCGAATTGAGAACCTTCTCCTTTTTTGAAGTAGGTTAAATATATGTAGCTGATGGAAGGCGTCGTAAGTTTAAAAAAAGAAGAAAAGAAAGAAAAAAGTAATTTATTCACTAAAGCACACATACGCAGGACTCAAACAATCAGAAAACTAAGGTAACTCAAAACTTAAAAAATATATAGGGTACATCAGTCTGGCCAGGGTTTTACTCACATAAGGTAACACTATTTTATCACGTGATTGTTTGGTGTTAATATACTGCAACTCTTATTAGGGTTCCATAGTAAACGAGGAACCCTTATCGTTTCGCCATGTCGCCATTATTTTAGCTTCATAGTCTGTGGAAGCTAAAATTAAATCTGTTTCTCGGTGTTTGTAAATTAAATTAAGATGTCAAAAACATTCCTTACTACCTATTCTGTAAAGTCTTCAAATTAAAAGGGTTTATATATTATTTTCTGAATTAAAAGAAAACGTTAACTTTGTGAAATAATTAACCAGTCGCCTATTTGTAAACCAAACTAAAATGGGAAACCTAAAAAACTAACTCAAGCCAATCAAAGGGCACCTTCTTTGGGTACTAGGCAATGATATAATGCTACAATCAATACATGTTTAACTTTATGTCCGCTTTTCACTGAGAGCGGAGCAGACTCATTAATGGCTCCGTTTCACGTTCATCGCTCGCAAAAGACTAGTATTCAGTTGACGGCTGTGAGTAACAGCAGCAATGAAAGTTAAACGGACCTATTAATGACTCCGCTCCGTTCGCAGGGGAAAACGCGCATTAGGTTTAAGTAGGTCAAATTGACTGTAGATATTGCGAAACATCTAGTAGGGTAGTAGTAATACCGCCCTACAGAAAATCGAAGTTTTTCCAGAGCTCACCGAGAATGCACTGTGCCGACGACTTAGGCTAGGTTCACACGGCGAATTTTGTCCCGTATACCGTATTCGAGATTTTCTCGAACGTCGTAGTGACAATAGACTTTGAATAATAATTTTCACACGGATCCCGCATACTGTACATATTCGAGAATGCGTGAGAACGGTACTACACAAAGTCTATTGTCACCACTACGTTCGAGAAAATCTCGAATACGGTATACATCACAGATGTTATTACATACCACAGATCAAAGAAACGTACCTATCTACTTAGAGTGTCAAATGAACTCAGTGAAATCCACTGAGTTATTCGTCTTTAATCGCAGCTTGCAGCTTTCGGGCGTCAAATTTTGTAAGTTGAAGTGAACAAAAACATTAATAATGCCTCCTTAAGTAATATTAATTGCAACAACACAAAAAAATATGAATACTCAAGGAACTGAGCTTCGACATATTTAAAATCATAGGCAAGTAACAACTTCAGTACAAAATCTGACACGTTCGGCCGCCATACAAATTAATGAACTTGTTTCCTCTATCCAAATCTTATTCTGTGGTATACATGAAATAAATACTCTGTGTGAACCTAGCTTAAGGGCCTGCGGAAGCAATAACACGACTTTTGGGCGGGTCAGGCGCGGAGTGTGGTGTGTTTAGCATGGCCTGCAGCCGTGTGGTTAACGCGGACTTACTTTCTATCTCTCTCGCTGGTACCAATATCCAGCTATGTTATTCTCTTATTCACACATTCGACGCTGCGTTCGTCAACGAGCTCGACGACGAGACAGCCTTCACTTCGACGTAGAGCGCAGCGCTGCGAAAAACGGTATTCACTAACGTAGAACAAGCTCGTCGTCGAACTGTAGGCGGTAACTCTCGACGCAGTGTAGTTCCAGCTCACGCCGCATTCGTCGCCGAGCGCTAGTGTCGTCTAAAGTGTATTAGTGAATACCATTTTTAGGCTCGACGCTGCCGCAGCGCTGACACAGCGCTGTTAGCAAGGCGGTTTCCTTAGTGAATAACACTGCAGCTGTCACAAAGACCCGGCAAGTCAGTATTATACCATTATTCAGTTGAAAGTGAAAAACCAGCAAAGTGCGAGCCCGACTCGAGTACCATTATCAAATTATCATTTAAATAATTTTTTTTAAGAATAAAAATAAAACCGCCTTCAAAAATTAGCCCGAACTAAAAAGTAAAAAATAATTTTGGTTCCTACTACTTAGGATTTCCTACCCAAATCTTTAAACCTTTTACCCTATTCATTGAAATAAAATACCTATTATGGCTAGGTACCCTACAGATTTCTTAGAAGTCGGTGCCAAGCCAAATATGTTCATAGGTATACAGTGTGTAAATCTAATACGGGCGATCAATTAAACCAGGCATGGGATTCATTAGTGTAATCATGGATTACAAGGTTTTTTTAAAGTTACTCTTAATTTAGACCCCACAGATTTTTTTTAAGATTATCGAAGCAGCAATGTAGGTACGAACATTTGTTATTGTTGATTTGGCAGTTATGTCATCTGCTTTTGAAATTAGCTGTCAACGAGTGCTTAACTCGCGTATGTTGCTTTACATTGCGCGCCGAATTATTTTGTATGGAAAATTTTGTTGCTCTGATTTTAAGTAAAAGTTATTTGAATGTACTTATTATGTCGTAAACTAACACCCCTTAAGAGCTTCGCCCGTATTAGACTTACACCCTGTATATTAGATAGAGCTTTGTATAACAGAATGGTCTGCCTCAGTCATTTTGATGAAAGCATAACCGGAGTGACAGTAAGTTACAAAGCTCTATCAAAATACATGTAAGTACTCGCGAAGTGAACATATTTGGCTTGGCACCGACTTCTAAGAAATCTGTAGGGTACCTAGCCATAATAGGTATTTTATTTCAATGAATAGGGTAAAAGGTTTAAAGATTTGGGTAGGAAATCCTAAGTAGTAGGAACCAAAATTATTTTTTACTTTTTAGTTCGGGCTAATTTTTGAAGGCGGTTTTATTTTTATTCTTAAAAAAATTTATTTTTTGCTTTTTAGTAGTGTAAATATAAAATCGTTATTCAGTATGCTCTAAATATACTGCACAGTAGTAGGCCATAAAACCTGAACTGGCGAACTTATATGAATACAACAACAATTTCAAAGATAACAGACTTAGCATGCCAATATTATTTATAAAATCACTAACCGCTAACCAACATGTCATAACTACTAAGCAAACACTTGAATAGATCTCGAAAATGTATGACATTTGTTATATAACAAAGAATAATCCTCCAACCCCTAATCGTTAAGGAGTTATTCCTTTCATCATCAGCTCACCAACATGAGACTATGACCACCTAAAGGCAAATACTCGAATAGCTTCCAAAATACATGTTAAATGTTATATTTAAAGAATTATCCCCCAACTCCTAATCTCTAAGGAGTTGTACCTTACATACCTTAAAACCTGAACTGGCGAACTTATATGAATACAACAACAATTTCAAAGATAACAGACTTAGCATGCCAATATTATTTATAAAATCACTAACCGCTAACCAACATGTCATAACTACTAAGCAAACACTTGAATAGATCTCGAAAATGTATGACATTTGTTATATAACAAAGAATAATCCTCCAACCCCTAATTGTTAAGGAGTTATTCCTTTCATCATCAGCTCACCAACATGAGACTATGACCACCTAAAGGCAAATATTCGAATAGCTTCCAAAATACATGTTAAATGTTGTATTTAAAGAATTATCCCCCAACTCCTAATCTCTAAGGAGTTGTACCTTACATCATCAGCTCACCAACATGAAAGGATGACCACCTAAAAGCAAATACTGAAATAGCTTCCAAAATACACGAAATATGTTATATTTAAAGAATTATCCCCCAACTCCTAATTGCTAAGGAGTTGTACCTTCCATCATCAGATCACCAACTTAAGCTGTTCATGACTAGATGCAAATACTTGATTAGTCTTCGAAAATAAATGAAAAATGTCATGTGCGCCTACAACATTTGAAGAGTTCCCTCGATTTCTCCAGGATCCCATCATCAGATCTGGATTCGGTGACAATGGGACCAACTAGAAGGTATACCCTTTCAAACAAAAAAAGAATTTTTCAAATCGGTCCACGCGTCTTCGAGTAATCGGGGAACAAACATAAAAAAAAAAAAAAGATTTCGACGAATTGTAAACCTCCTCCTTTTTGAAGTCGGTTAAAAATACAGTTAAATCAACCTACCTCAAAAACTATAAGAGATAATTTAATCACACCAAAAATCGTTGATAGAGTTTGTTAATATGCATAACATTTTTTTTTTAATTAGCTGATATCTCGAAAATGGTTCGTTTAAATAAAAATGTGATGTATAAACCTTGATATTATTTCCAAAGACCTTTCTACTGGTACCTTACACGCTTATATACATCGAAAAAAAATCCATCCCTCATTTACGTGTATGGAGAGCCCCTACACTAATATTTTTTTTACAACATAATATCATAATCCGCGGCGATTCGTGCAATACTTTCCCAGTTTCAATTCTGTAGCATTTATAGTTTCCAAGTAAATCGGCTGTGACAGACGGACAGACGGACATGACGAATCTATAAGGGTTCCGTTTTTGCCATTTTGGCTACGGAACCCTAAAAAGGGAACCAATATGGCTGACTTTCCATAGCATTTGACGTCTTTGACACGTATCGTGAAACACATTCGATATTTTACGTTCATCATCATCATCATCAGCCTATGTTAGTCCACTGCTGGACGTAGGCCTCTCCTATTAACTATGCGTATAGACACATTAGGAGGTAAATGCCCATAATCGCCACGCTGGGCAAGCGGATTGGCGATCGCAGTAATGTGTCCTCTATGATGACGCTGCTGCCCATCATCAATCTTGTAAAATTCGTTAATACTAATAAATACCAATAATTGTAACATAAAATGTATATGAACTTCAGGTTTATAGTTTTAAGTTAGTCATAAAACCAAGATTGTGTTCTGAAAGTGAATTATGAAATAATGCAAGTTTTCAATTTGGTTACCTTTTTTACTTTCAACTAAAAAACAGTATAGAGTTACCGAACCCAGGGGTATATAGAAACACTTTAATACAGGGCAGCTAGTGGTGGCGACAATTTAACTGCCGACTAGGCGGACGTCAATAATTAATATTCAGGACGTGGTTCTGCAAAAAAGAACCAATCCAGGCGAATTTGTCATTCTAATTAACACCTTAAATCAAAACAACCAAGTCAATCTTTAAAATGACAAATTTATGTGGATTGGTTCCTTTTTGCAGAACTAACAACGTCCCATTGATCATTGGAGTTCCATGTTTTTAACCCAGTGACTTTTTAACTTTATATCTAGGCATAAAAACGAAATATATGCTTATGAAATATCACAAAAATCACGAACAAAAATAAATAAAATCTATATATACGTATATAAAAGAAGAAGCTCCCTTATAAAGATGCACGCACAGCCTAAACCCCTGGTCCTATAGACTCCAAATTTGGCACGTAGGTTCCTTTTATGGTGTAGACGAGCACTAAGAAAGGATTTTACAAAATTCACCTTCTAAGGGGTTGAAATGGGGGTCCAAAGTTTGTATGGCGAAATAAGATTAGTTGAACTATTTGATCCGAAACTTCGCAAAAGTATTCTTTAAAGTAATTGAGTAAAGGTGTGTTAAAGGTTTTTTGAAAATTCAACCCCCGGAAAAAGGTAAAAAGGGTGACGAAGTGAAAAATCAAATTGGGTATCGTTTCTATGGTTTATCGGGACGTAGATCACAAATACAATAACGATTTTTAATTTTAACGCGGTGGACGTGAAATACTATGTACACGGTTATGGTGTAACGGGGTAAAATTCGAAAAATATCAATATAATTTTAATATTTATCTTTTATCTATATATATAAAAGAAGAAGCTCCCTTATAAAGATGCACGCACAGCCTAAACCCCTGGTCCTATAGACTTCAAATTTGGCACGTAGGTTCCTTTTATGGTGTAGACGAGCACTAAGAAAGGATTTTATAAAATTCACCTTCTAAGGGGTTGAAATGGGGGTCCAAAGTTTGTATGGCGAAATAAGATTAGTTGAACTATTTGATCCGAAACTTCGCAAAAGTATTCTTTAAAGTAATTGAGTAAAGGTATGTTAAAGGTTTTTTGAAAATTCAACCCCCGGAAAAAGGTAAAAAGGGTGACGAAGTGAAAAAATCAAATTGGGTATCGTTTCTATGGTTTTATCGGGACGTAGATCACGAATACAATAACGAGTTTTAATTTTAACGCGGCGGACGTGAAATACTATGTACACGGTTATGGTGTAACGGGGTAAAATTCGAAAAATATCAATATAATTTTATTATTTATCTTTTATCTATATATATATAAAAGAAGAAGCTCCCTTATAAAGATGCACGCACAGCCTAAACCCCTGGTCCTATAGACTCCAAATTTGGCACGTAGGTTCCTTTTATGGTGTAGACGAGCACTAAGAAAGGATTTTTCAAAATTCACCTTCTAAGGGGTAGAAATGGGGGTCCAAAGTTTGTATGGCGAAATAAGATTAGTTGAACTATTTTATCCCAAACTTCGCAAGAGTATTCTTTAAAGTAATTGAGTAAAGGTATGTTTAAGGTTTTTTGAAAATTCAACCCCTGAAAAAGGTAAAAAGGGTGATGAAGTGAAAATATCAAGATGGGTATCGTTTTTATAGTTTATCGGGACGTAGATCACAAAAAGAATCACGATTTTTAAATTTAACGCGGCGGACGTGAAATACTATGTACACGGTTATGGTGTGATGGGGTAAAATTCGAAAAAAATTGTACAGTTTCATTATTTATGTTCATTTCTGGTTCTAGAGATTCCAAATCTAGCGCGTAGGTAGGTTCTTTGAGGTTGTAGGGGTGCTCTAAAAAAGGTTAAGTCAAAATCCACTCATTAGAGGGTGCAATGGGGGTCTAAAGTTTGTACGGAGAAACTTGACTATTAAACTGTTTTATCCGAAACTTCACAGGAGTATTCCCAAACATAAATGACTAAAGACATGTTTTAGGGTTTTTTGAGAATTCAACTCTTGAAAGTGGTAAAAAGGTTAAACAGTAAAAAACCAACATGGTTATCGTTTATATAGTCTATCGTGTCGCTGTACCGAGGTGTACGTGAAATACCATCTCCTCTGTTATGGTCTCATATACGGGCTTGCGGGTTATGAGAGGGGTATCGTTTTTGTGTTTATTTCTGAATCAAAAAATTCTAAATATAGCATGTTAACCAACGTTAATAACCTTTTAAGTTTTCCTGAGTTTTCACGCGATAGTAATCAAAAGTACATATTATAATATACCTGTGTATCCAAGGTGTTTTTTATAAAGTCAAAACAGCCGTCACCATAAAAAACAGCAGTCACCATAAATTTCGTAATTTTTGATCCAATTGTGTAAATCAATGTATCGGGATCCCATTAACAAACTGCAAAAAAGGCTGCCTATTCGATTTCCGTTTCGATATTGTCCGTC
>JALPQI010030358.1:0-149458 GCA_025490895.1 Thaumatotibia leucotreta
AGACACGGCCATCAGAGATGTGTACGTGTAGATATCCTTGTATTTATTCAGGCACGACCATTAGAGATGTGTACGTGTAGATATCCTTGTATTTATTCAGGCACGGGCCATCAGAGATGTGTACGTGTAGATATTCTTGTGTTTATTCAGGCACGACCGTGAGAGATGCGTACAGGAATATTTTGTTTATTACTAGGCACGGCTATCAGGAATGTTGTGTACGTGTAGAAATCTATGTATTTATGCAGCTACGACCGTCAGAGACGCGTACGTGTTTATATATGTGTATATTCCTAGGCAGAGTTGTTTGTGTACGAGTAGAAATGTATGTATTCATGTAGACACGACTGTCAGAGACGCGTACGTGTATATTTGTGTATATTACTTGGCACGGCTATCAGAATTGTTGTGTAAGTGTAGAAATTTATATATTCATGCAAGCACAACCGTCAGAGACGCGTACGTGTATATTTTTATATGTTATAGGCACGGCTAATAGATATGTGTACGTGTAGAAGTTTATGTATTCTTTTATGTACGACCGTCAGAGACATGTGCGTGCATGTTTAAGTAAATTATTGAAAATAAAAATGTACTGACTACAGCTAAACTACCTTGATTTATGTCATTAGTATTTCACTACTTGCAGAAATACAAATTATGTTAGATATTATAGATTATAAGATAACCACAACTGTAAAATTTAAATTTTAAGCCTATACGAGGACGCGATAATTTTATCAGGATGGGCGAACTGTAAGACTTCACTCTAAAACATTAGATAACTATAGTTGATAAAATTAGTTGGTTTGAAATTCTTAATATATAGGTTTCATTAAAAATTTGTAAGTAAAATAGCTATATCAATTCATATTTTGTTTTGTAGTTGTGACAAAACCATTAACACTGGTTATTTACAAGGTTAAAGCAACTTTAACACGCTTAGTCTAGGGATTCCATTTGAAAGCAAAATTGAAAATACCATGGTCTAGGGTGTAATGAAGAGCTGTTTTAAAAAAAAAGAGGAATACTATAAATAACCTTCGACCAATTCATTTTAAATGAATGTATTGTTATTTATAATATTCCATATCATTTTAATATGTAAAAAACTTAATTAATATTTTAAGTTTATAATTTATATTTTATTGTAGCGAGAAATGTAGGTAACTAACCTTTGTGCAGGGTACAGATTTTGCGCAATGGCGCCAATTTCAATGTTTAAAAAAAGTAGTAGATATAGACTGTCTTTTGTTTGTTCTGTTGTTGGTCGTGAAATTGTGATTGAGAATATTGAGATGTATCGATACATAAGTTGAGATAATAAAATAATTTATTGTCAAAGTTACTGGGCATTTCATTAGTCTATTTCAATCGTAAAGTAAAAATTATGATACACCTACAGATACAGATTTCTTAAAGTAGGCTATTTGCTTACCGCCGCTAAGCATATTGTAGACAACTTAAGATATGGATGTAGATAAAATTTATTATGAAGAATGGGAAAGGTGTGAAGATAGAAATAAAATATTATAAAATATTGTTATCAAATATTCCGCGGGTTGTCTGGTGAAACCCGTTAAGTCGAGCAAACGGGTTGTTGAAATACGAACTATGTGACACTTATCTCGACTTATAGGATTTCAGCAGGCCCCAATTTCACCACGGCTACAATTGTAAGTTACATAATATGTAACTTGTAGAGCTACAATTGTCAAGCGACAGGTGACATATTACAATTTTAAGAAATATTTTCTATAGAAATGCTTACAAATATGACAGGCATTGTGGTACAATTGTATGTAGGTATTACAATTATGTTGTGAAACAAGAATTATTATTTTTAGTCGACATATTTGTAGAATTGTCGGTGAATCTTGACATGTGATTAAAGATGTGTCGGATTTGCCGTTTGCGTGACAATTGTAAGTAATTTTTCGTTATTGATACACGCGTACCTAGTTCAAAATGGCTTTCCATGCAAGTAGTAGTGACGCTGGTAGTGATAGTAACAGTGATCTTGATGATATCGCATAAATAAGAAGATATCATAAAATAATTAATTTTGGCTTAAATATTCGTTCTCAATAAAATAAAAACAAATTATAGTAATAAAAATCGCGACGAATATTGGCTCTCTTCATTCATTGTATTTTAAGAATAATGAAATACTAATATGATTAAAATAATACCAGATTTAGACATTATTTATTATTATTATTTACTATTTATTACATATTATTTTTTAGGATTAATATTATTTTTCAATACAGTTGCTCATAAATTGCTTTTTTTGGCTGTTTTGCGTACTTTTCTAATTTTAAAAATTTATAGTCGTTCCAATTCGTGCAACTTACCAAAGAGTTTTCGTGTTACTTTACTTTACCAAGACGAATTAAAACTAAAAACCTACTGCTAATGCAAAACGATTAAAAATATAGGTTTTTTTTTTTTAATTGAACATTGAAAAACATTTGTGAGAACGGAACAGTCTCGAATCGCCTGTCAAACTAGAGGCGTTTTTCTTAAATGCAAGCATGTTTATTAAGTACCTAAAAGCAACAATTTATTTTTGTTTTTATCCAATTTAAATATTAATATACATAGATAATCGAACATGGTGTTACAATAGTTATTAAAAGTGAAGATTTATACATTTAACTTGCTTTTTACTTATACATTATTATTTTTTTCAAATAAAAACATTTGAATTGGTTGAATAGCAAAATCTATTACCCCTTAAATTATGAATGCAAGTTTTGGGGCTAGAAAAACACCTTTTGTCCGTCACAATGTTCATTGTCAAAGTTACTACTCATAACTAAGTATTTTGTTTAAATTGTATATTCCCGCTTTTTGGCCGCCCGCCTACTAGGCAGTATGGCTTAGTGCTTTTGCCTGTCCACAAGATGTAAAATTAAAAAAAAATGGGGGGCCTACTACGAAGGTTTCGTCATTCGACTACGAATCGATATATTTTTTCAGCAACGGAATGAAAGTGACGAATGTAATGAAGTTTAAATGTTCAAAGTTCGTATTTAATTCACCCCGCAGTTTGAAAATATGACCTGCGACTAAGCAATCGATTTTTTTATTTTCGGGCATAGATTTATACCCTCTAGATTCGTAGTAGGCGATCGTTCGCGAATAACTTCACTGTTGCCCACAGGCAACAGTCAGGCTTATGTCAAGTTAGTAACAGTTCGGCCAAAGTCCAGTAAGCAGCTCCGCCAAAATGACAAAATGCGCAGTAAAAAATGCGGTTCGAACTCCAAAACTACAAATAAAAGCTACGGTGTGACTTTTCACATGTAACTTTACCATTTTCGAATTCAAAATCATATAAATAATATGAAAATTTTGCTAAAATAGGTTTCAGTATGAACGTTAGGATCAGAGTTGCCAGTTAATTCATATTTGATTTCCCACATTTTGTAGGGATTTCGGCATGTAGGTACAAGGTGGTAGGTTATATTAGGTATACTTTTACTTATTATTGCAGAGTAATATGGTGAATCGAGAAGGTGAGAATATCAAACTTTTCGAGTTTGAGTGATACTATTCCATTTTTCTACTTTTTTTACCGTGACAGTTACTTGTTCATAATTAAGTAACTGTCACGGAAATTAACGATTTGACTAACTTAACAAAAAAATTGCAATCCGCTCATGTGTTGTACAAAGGAATACGCCCGCTAAAACAACATATATTATTATAATAATTTTGTAGAGGGCCAAAAGACCCATTTCGCCGTAAGTATCGGTAACGTTAGGTTTTACACGATACGTAAAGCAGGCCATCGCGCTCGCTCTAATCTCGCGATAGAATGCGATACGTATCGACTCAAACCTAACATATTCTTTACTTTCCAACTCATGGTACGGCTACAGTACGAGCACTACTATTTGGCGGCAGGTTAATGTCTATTAAAACGGCGTTATGCTGATACCGCCGTGTGGTGAGTGGTGACGGCAGTAAGAATACATTGGTCATCACCCAAACTCCTCCTTCGGGTGTCGTAAGAGCGTTTATACGCATAGTTAATAGGAGAGGCCTACGCCCAGCAGCGGACTATCATAGGCTGATGATGATGATGATGATGATGATGCTGATACCGGGCGGACCGTGCACGAGGTTTTACCACCTGCACAATCGTCAAGTACCTATTCAATTGCTTTCAAAATGTATATCTGTATCTCTCATAACTCGTAAATTTCAACAGTAAATAGGTACCTTATATAGGACCAATCAGTGCCCCAGATATTAATTATGATTATTATGAAAGAAATCTAGCTAAAAACAAAAAACCTTGAAATTAATAATTTCAAAAATATTATGTTATATTGATTATTTAGCGGATTTTTTTTTCATTTTGTAGGCAACACTGAACTGAACGTCACAGTTATTAGCCGCGTCCCTGTTTAACAATTAGGTAGTGAAAGACAGACGATCTTTCGATGCTAATTTGAAACGCTAAGTGGAAAAGGGATAGATATATTTTGATAGTTCCATCGTTTCGGCTTTGGTTTGATTTTGTTTGTTTCCGCCTCATTTGTGATATCTTTCAAGCAAAATGCGTAGCAAAAGTATGGAGTGTTCGTCTCTCGTTGTTTACCTCAATGTTTTCGGGTAATCATAAATAATTTTTACGAATCGATACTATGCGGCTAGAAAAACAAAAAATGTTATGACCATTTTTGGATATTTTATCATTATGGAACCCATATAGAAGCCTGAAGATCGGCCTTATTTTTAAGGTTTTTTTAAGAAAACTCGGATGAGCAAGGATATTTCCTGTTTTAATTTTATGGATAAACAAAATAAGATTGTTTTTCATAAATTTAAGGTTTGTGTGATTTAATTATATGAAAATTGTTCGCAGTATCTCCAAAAAACTAACTAACTTTGAGGCTCTTGGGGCAGTACTTCCCGAATGATTATCGGAAAAAGATATATTGGTGAAGATGTTACTTTTTAGACAGGTAATTCCTATACGCGGCCCTTTCAGAAAATCCTGAAAAAAAATTTTGGTCTATACATTGAAGTATGAAAAAAAAAATTTTTTTCGGATTTTTGGAACTGCGGGCCAATAGAATGATAGTCGTAAAAAGTAACATTCTTTAACAATATACCTTTTTCTGATATTCATTTGGCAAGTACTGCCCCAAGAGCCTCAAAGTTGAAAACCAGTTTTTGCCGATACTGGTTATAATTTTCATATAATTAAATTGTGCAAATTCTGAATTTATGAAAAATAATGTTATTTTGTTTCTACATAAAAATAAAACTGAAAATATCCACGAACTACTGACTTTTCTTAAAAAAACCTTAAAAATAGAGTCGATTTTGGGCCTATAAACGAAGTACAAAATAAAAGTAAATACAAAAATGTTCATAATATTTTTTGTTTCTCTAGACACGAAGTATCGATCTATAAAGATTATTTTATGAATTTCCAAAAATAAAAAAATCGATCCACCCTATAAGCAACGATACGGAAATATAAAAAGTTATTTTTTCTCACTCACGCAGCAAAATTAATTGCATATTGCTCACTAGTTTTAAGTAGCAAAACCGCCATGCTCGAGTCGCTGAGGTGAAAATAAAATTGATTCATGTTTGAGTACGTATATAAACATTTTTTTGTAATAATATATTTGATACATATTTCCCTCTGATTACTCGTGACAATTTTATTGTGATCTACAATTGTATTCTACAATTTATCGCACCAGTCATCGTGGTGAAACCGATAATTGAACATATTATGTAGGTATTCGTCTGTCAACTCCATTGCATGAGTAACCGTCAGGTGCTTTTGCTGGCAGTCCCAATAGATGGCACTTCAGTACAAGTTTCAATGTCACATTATTGGGACGTTGGAAATATTAACACTCGGGCCTAATAAACGTCAGCCTGTATTAAAATTATGCAAATAATTTAGATATAAGCTAATTATTTCAAAGATGGGATAATTTGTTCATTAATCATCGTTTTAACAGGTGTGACGTCACGGACGGTAACACGCACTGACTGGCTCGTGTCGTTTTTTTATCACTATCCCGAATTAGTCGAATAGTTTGCAGGCAACCTAAGATCGGTGTGTTTATCGTTACGCTCTGAAGTTGTGCGAGTGTGCGCAACCGTTACGCGCTTGTGATAGTGCCGCTAGATAGGGTTTATTCAACCTTTATCATTGTGTGACTTTTTTAGTTTGGTGGGTAGGAGTGAAAAATAAACATACATTTAAGAGCTGCCATTTTTTTTATGTTTTCTAATATAAACAAAGGAAATATAATTAACGTAAAGAAAAAAAAACCGGCCAAGTGCGAGTCGGACTCGCGCGCGAAGGGTTCCGTACCATTATCAATTTATTATTTAAAAAATACAGTTAAATCAACCTACCTCAAAAACTATAGGAGATAATTTAATCAAACCAAAAATCGTTGATAGAGTTTATTAATGTGCGTAACATATATTTTTTTTAGAATTTTATATCGCGTAGTTTAAAAAATAGAGGGGGGGGACACATTTTTCAGACTTTGAGAGCTGGTATCTCGAAAACGATTTGCTTAAATAAAGATACGATTTATAAACCTTCATATCATTTTCAAAGACCTTTCTAATAATACCCCACACGCTTATATACAACTAATTTTTTTTTTCTATCCCTCAGTTATATGTATGGAGGGCCCCCACCCCAATGGTTTTTTTACAATTTAGTATCATAATCCTGTAGCGGTTCATACAACACATATCCTTACCAAATTTCGTTACTGTAGCATTCATAGTTTCCGAGTAAATCAGCTGTGACAGACGGACAGACGGACAGACGGACATGACGAATCTATAAGGGTTCCGTTTTGCCATTTTGGCTACGGAACCCTAAAAAAGAACAATCGGTTAATTAAATTCGTAATCCTAATACAGTTATTACTTACTACAATAACTTTCTCCCAGACTGACATTTGCGCCATCTCTTGGTAATCTAAGAAACTATCTTGTGTCGATCAATCGTGAGAACGATGGTTAACTGTGCAGCGGCTTGCGGTAGACCGCTGGGGTCGACAGGTGTCGCTAAGTGCACCTGCAACCTTGTTTACCACAAGACTTGTGTTGGTTTGGGGGTCAATGCCCGTGTCAGCCCTAACTGGGTATGTCCCGTGTGTAAGGCGGCGGCCCCTCGGCATGACAATACCGACACGCCGGTGAAGTCCAGCGGGGCCTGCGAGGACGACGCGCCGCTCGACATCGCCGAGCAGTTGCGTCTGCTTCGCGTCGACTTCGCTTCCGTGCGTGATGAGGTTGTGGGTCTGCGCCGCGAGGTGGCGGGACTGAACGGTCTGATCGGGACTATCGCCGGCCGTCTGGACGCCGTCGAGGAGAGGGTCAGGCGCCTCGAGGAGAGAGTGGAGGACCGGCCCGTGGCCTCCGCCGACGGCGAGTTAGCGGCGACCGTCGCCGATTTAAAAGCGCAACTCTCCGATCGCGAGCAGGACCTCCTCCTTGGCGACGTGAAGATCACGGGAATCCCGGAGCAACCGGCCGAGTCCGCATCGCACTTGGTCTGCCTAGTCGCCACGAAGCTCGGCATCGAGCTCGACTCCCGCGACATAGTGTTCGCGGAGCGGGTGGGCGCGCGCCGCCAGCGGGAGGTCGCGCCGACAGCGCGGGGCCCGGCGGGTGACGCGGAGGGTGCCGCCGGGCGCCCGCGGCCGCTCGTCGTGCGCCTGGCGAGGCGCGAGCCGCGCGCGGACCTGCTGCGGGCGGCGCGGGGCGGACACGAGGGACTTCGGCCTGCAGGGCGGCCCGACCAGGTTCTACGTGAACGAGCGGCTCACTAGACAGAATCGGTCGCTCTTTTACCTAGCTCGGCAGCAGTGTAAGCGGTCCGAATGGCGCTATCACTGGACGAGGGACGGGCGCGTCTATGTACGTCGCGACAAAGACTCTCCTGCACACCGCATTCGGGCGGAGTCCGACCTCGACAAGGTTTTTCCCGATGCCGTCGGTCGCTGAGTAAAAGTTATGTCCTAGTATTAATGTTAGTTTTAAGGCACTGTAATATTGTTGTTAGTGTTAGTTTTTGTAATGATTTGGTAACTGTTAGCACAACGTTTCTTTTTCTCACTTCATTGGGGGGCAATAAACAAAATCTAAGTCGTATTATATTGGTTTACAAATGTGAATCTAATCTGTTTATATTACATTCACTCAAATTGAATTTTAAATCCACATACATATACAAGTCAGCTTTTAAAACATCAGCTTGGTTAAACATATATTTTATTTTTATTTTTTATTTTATAATATTATAAATCACTTAAGATAAGTTTGTACAACGCGGGTTCCTTAGGCACGAACCATGACGACTTCATTGCGGCAGTTGTTCGGTGGGATGTCGACGTCCTGGCTGTCAACGAGACGTGGTTGCGTCCTGGACAGGACGAGAGGGCGCCAGTAGTCCCCGGGTACAGGTTGCGCCATACACCTCGACCACAAGGTACACGATCGCGCGGGGGGGGAGTGGGCTTTTACATTAAGCGTGGCGTAAATGTTCGTACTTGGTCTCACCCTGTAGACCCGATACACGGTTGCGTCGAACAAATGTGGCTGACCTTGACCCTCAACGGAAAAAAGCTTGTGATTGGAACTGCATATAGGCCACCTTGGATGGACACTGATTTGTTTTTCGATGCAATTTCGGATACAGTTAGTTCGATTCCTGATTTCGACCATATGATTATACTAGGCGACTTTAACATTAATTTATTAGGCAATGACATAAAAGTAACAAAATTAAATACCTTCTTAACTTCCTTTAAATTAGCCCAATTAATATCACAACCAACTCATTTTACTGATACAAGCCAAACCTTGATAGATATAGTATGTACAGACTTGCGAGCAAAGCAAATAAGTGTCGATCATGTGGGTTCACTCTATGGGCACTGTTTTATAGTGTGTGAATTTACTATCAAAATTGCAAAGGTAAAGCCAATTCAAGTAACTTTCAGACCTATAAAAGATATTTGTATGCAAAGCTTTAACTCAGACTTGCAAAGCGTGAGGTGGGACTTAATATCACGGTTAGAAGACGTTAATGATATGGTGTCAGCATTCAACTCAGTTATAATAAGTCTATTTGATTTGCACGCACCTGTTAAGTCAGTTAAAGTTAGAGATCGCTCTTACCCCTGGATAACTGACACTATCAAGTCAATGATGCGACTGCGTGACAAAGCAGCAGCAGACTACCACAGAAGCCACTGTGAAATTAAAAAGAGGTATTACAAAGACCTGAAGTCTGTAGTTACCAAAGCATTGTTCTCAGAAAAAGCATGCTATTTCAAGTATAATATAAATAACAAAATTCATGACCCAAAATCTTTATGGAAAAATCTTAAAAGTACCTTGACACCTAGAAAGGGCACTGAATTACCATCCTCTTTTAATGATCCAACAATTATAAATAATCATTTTTTAAATGTACCAGGCAACTCAGATATAACAATCTCATGTTTAACTTTTTATGAATTTAATAGATACTGTAATGGCATATTTCATCTACAGCCAGTTAGCTTAGACCATTTAATAAAAATTGTTAGAACACTTAAATCAAATGCTGAAGGCTGGGATGGAATAAATATGACAATGTTAATGTCTACGTTTCCATATTCTATAGAAGTTATTAAAGACATAGTGAATCAGTCTATTGTTACATCTACCTTCCCTGACCAATGGAAGTTAGCAATAGTACAGCCACTGCCAAAAATCACAAATCCTACAGAGTTGAAAGATCTACGAGCTATTAGCATATTACCATGTCTGTCAAAAATCTTGGAAAAGGCTGTGTGTTCACAATTAAATGCTTACCTTGAAAATAACAATATACTTCCAGATACCCAGTCAGGTTTTAGGAAGGGACGAGGTACAGTGACTGCTTTACTTGATGTCACAGATAATATTTTGAATGCTCAAGATCAGGGAATGTGCACTTTCTTGGTACTTCTGGATTTTTCGAGGGCATTCGATTGTCTTAGCATTGACTTATTATTATCAAAGTTAAGTTATTATGGTTTTGATAGTAATGCACTGAAGTGGTTTGACAGCTATCTGAGTTACCGATATCAGTATGTGAAACTCAGTTATAGTGATGGTTCTTCATGTAATTCAGATAAAGCTCGTCTCCACAGAGGCGTTCCCCAGGGGTCGGTGATCGGCCCAATTCTATTTATATTATATACCGCTGATATCAAGTCCCAGATCACACATTGCAAATATCATATCTATGCGGATGATATACAAGTATACATCTCCTGCAAACCATCGGAAGTTGATAATGCAATAGCAAAACTTAACCAGGATCTTTCACGTATAACTGCCTGGGCTGAAAACAACTGCCTGGTTCTTAACCCTGACAAAACAAAATACATTGCTTTTGGTACTAAGCAGAGGTTGGCTGATCTTAAACCTTCACTGAATATAATGTTGCATGATCAACCAATAGACCGGGTATATGAGGCACGAAACTTAGGTCTCTTACTGGATAGTGATCTTCACTATGAGAAGCATATTGCTAATTCGGTTAGTAGCTGTTTCTATAAACTTAAGTTATTGTATAAAATTAGACCATTTATTAGTACAGACTTGCGTATTCATTTAGTGGAATCACTCATTATTTCCAGGCTAAACTATGCAGATGTTGTGTTTGGCCCACGACTATTGGCAAAGACAAAGAAACTAATTCAACGAGTTCAAAATGCTTGTGCACGCTTCTGCTTCTCCATTCCGTTGAGGGCCCATGTCACTCCATTTTTAAATAAACATAAGCTCTTGAAAATGCGCCACCGTTGTAAGCTGCATCTGGCCTGTCTCGTTTTTGGTGTAATAAAACACAAGGCGCCACCATATCTGTTTGATAAATTGTCATGCGCCAGGTCACACGGAAGACGAAACCACACTGTCCACTTGTTGACACCCAGGCATGCATCGGCAGCCTTCCGAGGTAGCTTCCGCTATGCAGCGTCGAAGTGTTGGAATACTATTCCCCCGCCTATCAAGAGCCTGCAAAACATAAAATGCTTTAGAACAAAACTTAAGATGTTTATGCTTGAACACCAACAAGGGCAGGAGCCCTTGAAGCATGATACTAGCTGTATCTAGAAAACAGTTTGGAATTTATATCGTAAACCAATTGCCTCTCAATGGATTAAAATAAGCAATATTGTACAGATATTATGTTATGTATTTACCTTCGTTTTATGCTCCATGTATAAGTATTGTGCTGCCAGATATTGTATGAATATCAATCATATTTATAGTACTACTCAATATTTATTTAATTGCCATCTTGCCAATAACTTTTTGCACCCAGTTCTCAGTAATTTTTATTTTGTAATCAATTGAATCAGGCGATACTTTAGTAATATTGTCCATCCTTTTATTTTCTGTTTATAATGATAATAGATAGATAAAAACTTCTCTCTCTTGTGAACCCCGAATCCCATGAGCCAAGCCGACCATCCATAGACCATCCTAGAGATGTGGAGCGCTGGCTGTCAATGTCAAGTGTCAGTGGGTGGGAGACGCGTTCATAATTTAATGTTTTGTTACGTTATAATTTAAGGTTGCCAACGTGCCAGTTTTTAGGCATATTATGTTACCAACCGTGACCTCACTAATGGCTCCAATGGAAGACCAGCGCTGGGCTGTGATTACATTACAGCCCAGCAATAAGCTGAATTGGAGTCCATTTTGTGGCACAATAACTTATTTTTTATATTAATTTTTATTTTGTGTTTACTGTGTATACCTATTATGTGTCATAAATAAATGTTTTTTCTTTCTTTCTTTTTTTCTAAGTCAAGTTGCGTTATTCTGTAGCAAAAGTGTAACGAAATCACAATGTTTATCTTAGTCCATATAAAAAATAGCCAAGTCGTAGTTTAACCAGTCACAAAAATCGAATCAAATTACAATTATCGGAGTCCAAATATAAAAGCTAAGCCGTAATAAAGTAAATATCAGAAGAATATAATAATACACAAAACCCGTAATAACACGAAAAAGTAGCATTTTTTTTAAATACCCGTTTTTAGTTTTTCTCAATTTACCGCCAATTCTGGCAGTCATGGTTAAGCCGCATACTCACGTATCCGATATTAAACTCCGCCACGAAGTCCGCGAATTATGCCGCTTAACGTTGTAGGTACCGGTACACATCAATAGTTTCCCAAATGACTCACGAACAATCATTTTTGTATATTGTTGAGTATAATATCAAAAAAAAAAAAGAAAATCGCGTGTCTAAAACAATCGATCGAATAAAACCGAATCGATCACAGGATTAAAACTGGTTTTATGTCCCATCACTACAAATGTTAGTTTTTTCATAGACAAGATAAATTTCGATGAGTAAAAAATCTCGACTAGCCCTTGACATATATCGTAAAACACGTCCGAAGATTTCTCTGTACTTAATTATTAATAAATATCAGATATTTTAACTAAAAATGTATGTGAACACAAGGTTCTAAGTTGTGGATAGTATCAAGATTGTGTTTGGAAAGTATGTGGTTACGAAGTAATTCAGGTTTGCAGGTTTGTTTACCTTTTTTTCTTTTTCTATTGACTCAGATTATAGTGACGTCGTATTGGGCCGGTGACACATTCCTACTGCAGTTCCGAGCGGTCGGCGGTCGCGCTAGACGTGCGCTCGCGCCGGCCGCCTGCGCGAATGGCGGCGGGCCGCAGTCCGCCAGTCCCCCTCCGAAACCACTCCGATATCTTCACACCCGGTGGCCACGAAGTTGGCGTGTAAATTTGTTCGGAGATACTCTCCGGATAAGTCACGACAAAGGCGGCGTGCAAGTCAGTTTTAATGTTACGCTTTTCTACATTTATGCCTTCGCACGGAATACGTTGTTTTAAATATTTTAAGACATTTTGCGTTGTTGTTTCTGGTGTAAAACACCATGCTTGGACATATTTAACACGTTCGACAGTTGTAACATTGTCATCTTTGTTTCCTGCGCCAGTGAATACTCAACGGCGTTTTCGAGTGACTGTGTGCCACTCATCAATATTTTGTGGCGAGTTTGTATTCTGTTCGTTTGAACAAGCGGATTCCAAAATCGATAATCGATAATCCAAATAAAATGTGCCTTCGTTTAGTATTTGATGGATCTGCAAAATCAAATTGATTTAGTTTAAATAGTTACCTGTATAAAGGGCCCGATTTATTCATGCCGCTAATAGGAATAATGTGGCCGCTGTGGATTATATACTTAGTAGTGAATTGTTTAGAATATTTATATTGTAAAATGAAATCTATTTGGACAGCGTCCTTGGCGGCCGTCGTCTGCGGGCTGTACTTCTACTTCTCAAGAACGTTCGGTTACTGGAAAGCCCGAAATGGGTTCGGTCGCAAAAAATTGTACCATAGTTTGTTTTTGGTTGTCCTCATTTTATTTTTGTCATGGCATCAGTTCTGTTTTAATAACGAATATAGAGGAGACCGGGGCAAAATGAAGCTCGGGGCAGAACGGGAAATGTATTTGTGTGCGTAACTGGTGCGCGCAATAGAGCACGACACAGCGCCATTCGCGCCAACTTCCGTCGCCTCACACGAGTCAAAGCGGCGGGTGCGTGTCACTACCTGTTTTTGTCGCACAGCAAGAAAGAACTGATTTTTGGTGATTTGTTAAGAAGTTCTTTGGTTTTGATCGATGTGGATAAAGGTAGATATCAGTGCTATTGTTATTCCTTACTATATACATGTTGCATCAGTGTAAAACTAACGAATTTAGGTTGCTTTTACGAACAATTATTTTGTAGGATAGAACTGTTGATATTTTTGTAAAATCTGTCCGTTGGGGCAAAATGGTCGGGGTAAAATGGGATACTATCCCGTTTTGCCCCATATGAGTAGATAATTTCAAATTTGGTTATAAAACTGTTTTATATTTGTTTGCAAACAAAATGGCACGAAATTATAAGCGTAAGACAGACCAACAAACAAAACAAAGTGACACGGATGTAAATTCATCTGAAGACGTTGATGATTGTATGTACTTGCATGTACTTATGGGTACTTATATTCACAGTCCACTGAAGGATGGGTTATTTGCAGTGTGTGCTATGGCTGGGCCTATAACTCGTGCAAGAGGCACATATTTGTGAAGGTTGCCAACCCGATTAAAGGTGTACTCGTTTTGCCCCATAGCGTTTCCCATTTTGCCCCAACGATGGGGCAAAACGGGATTTTTTACATGTAACAACCAGTTCCTAATTGCAAAAAAAATAAGTGATTTAGTGCCATAAAAGATAAAACATATGTTAGTTAAAACTATAAGTGTTGATTTTGTTGTAAGAGATTTTTAATAAACATTATAATTTCCATAATCAGTCGATTTTTTTCTTAACTATCCCGTCTTGCCCCGGTCTCCCCTACATTCCACATTCATCTAAAAAGAAACTCTCTATAGTTTAGTTAGAACCATGAAATGTTGATTTTCCTTACACATTTCTATATATTTTCGTTTTTTTTCCCATTGTCACTAGTTTTACTCCATATAAAAACTGTTTGTCCAACTACTACACTAATTAAGGAAAATGTGACATTTTAGCTAAACTTTTGTGCTTTATTGTGTTCGTAAGTTGGGTTTGAGTTTCGGGTTACTTTTTCAACGTATTTACAAAATGCCATTATTGTATCATTAAACATAATAAATTTATTCAACTTGGAAAAAGTGTCCAATTTTTTGTTGCGTGTGTAACGTCATGAAAATAACGGCATCAAAACGTCTATTCTTGCCATTCTACATAAACGACTACATGTTTGCTTTTACCTTTTATTTATTGGCAAAACTATTGAACAAGACGCCAACATTCAGAAAACAAAAACGGTCATGTTTGTTTGGAATGAAAATTGACAATGTGTGTCGACGCGAGATTTGTCGCCGAAAAATGTTTTTCTTGTGTTAAATTGCCGGGTAAGTATTGGACGTTATTTCAAACAAATTAATAAAAGTTAATAAAGGTATGATATCGCTTAAAACAATGAAACTACGTCTCTGTTTGTATTTATTCGTAGTTCAGTGATAATTTGATTTGAGGTGATGTCGTTTGCTTTTTTCTGTCATGATTGTAACATATGTAACGAAATGTGTAACGTTACGGTCATGACCGATTGTAAGGCGGAGATTACACTTTTTCAGAAATTCAATCTTCTTAAGTAAAATAAAACTATGAAAACGGATAAACTCGCGTATATTAACTAATTTTAACTTCATTCCGACGTTTCGAACACTTTACAGGGTTCGCGGTCTGCGGATGACTCCGAGTTTATCCGTTTTCATAGTTTTATTTCATGAGTAATCCTCGCGGTAACCGAAGAAAATATTATCTTCTTAAGTAATTTAATTTTCTTAATGATATTACTATTTTGACATGCTTTTTGCCTGAAGTACTACATAGTACAAAATTATATATCGTGTTCTGAACTAAGCTTTATGTTGATCATGAATGTAACGTTCAGTCACGTATGTAACGTACGTTACGATGTCATGAATGTAACTGTACAATTTTTTGCGACCGAACCCAAATGTTGCCGGACCTAAACCCGTACCGTTCTTTGGAAACATGTTAAAATCTACGCTGCGTATTGTGCCTGCATCAGTAATTTTCCGGAAAGTTTACGACGATTACCCCAACGAGAAAGTTGTGGGCATATTCCGAATGACAACTCCTAGTTTGTTCATACGTGACCTGGATGTATTAAAGCATATCACAATTAAGGATTTCGACAAAAGTTACGAAAGTTAGTCGTACTAAATTATAGTGTGTACTCTGTCCATCATATTAAAAAAAATCTATATAGTTGTTGATCGCTGACACAACATTTTACTTCGTAACACAAAAAATATGACGTTAATTTTGTTTCCATTGAAGGCATTTTTTGATTTAGACTGAATGCAAGGAAAGGTGTAATTCAAACATATTTTGTTGATTCTTACCGATGCAGTGGCGCGGGCCGAGACCAAACGGCAGGTATGCGCAGGAGTGCCTGCCAGCAACGTTCTCCGGGGAAAACCTCTCGGGATCGAACTTCTCCGGCTTTGGGTAATATTTTGCATCGTGATGAATTGCAAATGCAGACATCATCACCATTTGTCCTTTCGCAACTTTCACATCAGTCCCGGGGCACACGTAATCGTTCAATGCTTTCCGTTGTAAAGTGTCCACAATAGGATACATCCGAAGAGTCTCATCAAAAACTTGATCTAAATCTTGTTTAATGATTCAACTTCAATTCGATTATCATGCCTCTTGAGGTATTCTTTAATCTCATTTCTTAATTTATCCTGTATCTTGGAATCTATAGCGAGATGGTACAACATGAAGCCCATGGTAGAAGCAGTAGTCTCGTACCCGGCTGCGTAAAATACAAATGCTTGAGCTTCTGTTACACTAATCGTTACTTCTAGTGGCTTAATATATTCGTCACCTGATCGTTTGTAAGCTTCAATCTCTTTTTTGTTCTTCATTTCTGAAATCAAATCCATGAAGTCTTTTCTAATTGTAGGGATTCCATTTCTTTGAGTAATTACTGTTTCGATGATTTCTTTAAAAAACTTCTTCATATATCCAGGAAATAGATCCATATTTAGTTTTTTCAGCAAACCCAGGTACATCATATCTAGTTCAAAAGCGAAGTTTGGGCTAAATATCTCCTTGTCGACTCTCTTCAGTGCTTCTATATCTCCACGGAAGGTGTCTATATCGAGACCAAAGGCGCACGCGGATATGGCTGCCATTGTATACTTCTGTACCAGGGCATGAACGTCCTGCGCGGGTTCCGTGGTAATGATCTCAGCGACGTAGTCAGTAAACTTGTCTGCTCGATCGTTGAGCAAGTGCATCATGTTCTTCAGTTTTTGGTTGGTGAACATGGGTGAGAATCTGCTTCTCAGCGCTCGCCAGGTATCACCATCTGAGTGGAACAGGTTTGTTCCAAGCCCTGTCTTGCTGAACTCGACGCCGCGGTCCACAAAATTGTCGAAATCCTTAATTGTGATATGCTTCAATACATCCAGGTCACGTATGAACAAACTAGGAGTTGTCATTCGGAATATGCCCACAACTTTCTCGTTGGGGTAATCGTCGTAAACTTTCCGGAAAATTACTGATACAGGCACAATACGCAGGGTAGATTTTAACAAGTTTCCAAAGAACGGAACGGGTTTAGGTCCGGCAACATTTCGGGCTTTCCAGTAATCGAACGTTCTTGTGAAGTAGTAGTACAGCCCGCAGACGACGGCCGCCAAGGACGCTGTCCAAATAGATATCATTTTACAATATAAATATTCTAAACAATTCACTACTATGGACTTCTGCAGAGTGCCGAATGTGAACTCGAGTGATCGTTTTATATGTAAAGATAATTTTTGGTCCACGTTGTTGTGATGACTAGCGTTATATAATCGTTAAGTCATTACTCGCGACGAGTTTTGTTGTTGTAGATAATGTTAAAATATTTATATCAATCAAGTTTTAGCCTGTCGCGTGTTCGTGAATATTTTGTATATAACCTTTGACCCATTACATTCATGTTTCACTCTAAATGAGTTTATTTGATTTATGTTTACTATGACAAGCCATGATTTTGTTAAATTCCATACCACTTGGGAATGATATGGGTAGCTTGGCTTGATTACATGAAGGCTCCCGTGTTTTCATGTAGAGTTCATGTCAGATCGCGAACATTACAAGACAAGTTGTTGTGGTAAACATACAACCATTCACCCTTCACGTCCTTTCATTTTTGCGATAGATTTTATTGTTATGTAATGTAATAATATAAGTGTTGAGATGTACTCGCAGTACATCACGTATGAAGCATGTCAGCGGATTTGAACACTCTCCGGGATTTGAACCCGGAATCTCCTGTTTCATAGGTAGGGTCACTACCGACTAAATAAATAAATATCTTGGGACATCTTACACAAATCGACCTAAGCTACGGAATTTAACCAATCATTAAGGTCATTTGTCCAATTGTAATCACAATTACTCTGTACTATTTGGTTCCTCAAGCGTTATTTACGTAACACAGATTAAAATATTATCTAATGAGTTGATGATTATCGACAAGTGAGGCTCTTGGAAGGGCAAAGTCCGTATTCGTTCAGCTATACTACCCACAACAGAAACTGGCTGCCTAGGTCATTAACGCTATCTCCTTTACACTAACAAATACCGGGCAAAACTGAGAGATATGGCATTCTGACGTCAGAATATGCCAGTTACTGTTGCGCGTAGTACTTAATAGAACAAGTTTGCATAATCTTTTTCGTGTATTAGTCATGACTTGTATTTTCATCAGCGGATTAAAAACAAACATATCACGATAATTTACATTATGTTAAGTAAAGGCGCGTATACACCGCTTGTAATAAAAATGTAACGGTACGGAATCGCAGTACATATCGTAAAATGTATTTTAGGGTGGACACTCATTTTGTGATTTTTAGAAATTTATCTCGCAAACCACCTAAAACCGGATTTATCTCAAAACCTCCGAAAAAAAACAGCTCTCTTTTAACACCCGTGCCAACTTTTATCAGAAATTCCCATACAAATTACTCTGAAAACAATTTGGTCAGATAGTAAGTTTATAATTATGTTTATAGTTTTTTTTATATTCTCATCAAGTTCTTAACTTAGTATTTTCTTCGCTTACCGCGAGGATTACACATCATCATCATCATCATCATATCAGCCGAAAGACGTCCACTGCTGAACATAGGCCTCCCCCAAAGATTGCCACAATGACCGGTCCTGCGCCACCCGCATCCAAAGGATTACACATGAAATAAACTTATTAATGTAATATGCAACGTATGTAATAGGTACGCAAGTTTATCCGTTATCATAGTTTTATTAATTCAAGTTATTTTTATGAAATAATGTTTATACAGGCAGGAGTATAAGCTAATGTCAAAAAAATATCATAAAGGATTTAAAATTCTTTATTATCATACATTGTATAGGAAAATCGCAGAAAAGTCAACACGGGTGGCAGTTACAGGAATAAACTGAAATTTATTTCAGAGTGATTTCAGGTAAAACAAGCCGGTTTAGGGGTATGCGTTAGTCATTTATAAAAAAATCGTAAATAAGGGTCACCCTAATGTATTTGTTTCGTAAGGATTCGCGGAATAAAATGCAAAAAACGCGACTGTTTCATGAAAAATTCTCACCAAAAATCGTTCGTGGGTGAATATTTTACAACCGCCTAATTTTGATGGCATCATTCTGTGCCGAAGTTTCTATTCATTACAATTTGCTACTTTGTCATTTGAAGGAGGCACGGTATCTTAAGCAAATGGCGAAGTATAACATTGAGACGTTTAGAAACTTCGGCAAAAATGATGTCACCAAAATTAGGCGGTTGAAACGGTCAGATTTTCACCCTCGTATGGGGCACACGTCGGTGTCGCAGCGTACGTGTTGCGGTTATTAAGCATCGGTGTGGAGAGGACTCGATAAAGTTATTACCTTTACGGCGCGTCGCTGCGATTCCGTACCATCACCGTTTGTTAAGCGGCGGTGTGGGGAGCAAGTGGTAAAAATGGTAGGTACAGTCAAGGGCATTAATATATATACACTTCTCCATACTGATCCCTTACAGTCATTAATGCACTATTATATTAAGAGGGCGCATACACCCAAATTGCAGCACGGAGATTGCATTTTAAGATGTCTTAAACATGAAAATATGCCACAATATCATACATACAGAAACTACATCATATTTGCAAGGGCTGATAGGGAACAAATCTGCAAAGGATTGAAGTTCGCTCGATAGAAATCGACCACGAAAACATGTCTAATTTTCGGGGAGATTTTATTTCCTGACGTTACTTTGCATGCTATAATAGTAATAATTTAGTATTTTGTAGCTTAAACTAATGCCGAGGGCTGATAGGCGTAACTTTTTTATAGGTTGTCATGTTTAAGAGATAGAGAGGTAAGAAGCATTTGGCGTATAGACCCTTTTTATTTCGCGCGCTGTGTTCTCTCCCGTCGCGCATTTCGCGCGATTTGCTATACATATCTTCTATTTCCATCCGTGGGCGCGGCCAGTCGCGATCACTCCGTTGAGACGAGAGGACTATGCTCGACGAGCTCATGACGGTAAAATGAATTTAATTAACTCTTTGAAGGTCTGTTTCACATTTAAACCGAAGTTTTGAACCATTGGGTAATATGACTAATAAATAAAACTTCATTCAACAAGTTTTTCATTCATCATTAATGAAAAACATTATCTTATCAGATTTTATAGTGGAAACGAGGGACATACATGCAGTATAAGCAAAAATAGCCGATGAATTTTTTGGATCGCGTAGGTTTGTATACAAATAATAGGTATTTCGTATGTAAGTCGCGAGACTCAAATTTTCAATCGAAAACGAGGAAGCTCGACCATTCGCGTCTACTTCAAAAATAACAGATTTCCTTGTCTGAAAAATTGGCATGCTTGTAACCAAAAAATGTTTAGCATGTGGAATACAGGGTGGAAATTCTATTTGGGTCAGTGAGGGCAGCTACGAGATCCGGAGTAGCTACGCGAAAATGGTCTTGGAAGACCTTCCCTTTATTTTAACATAATGAAGATTGGCGTTTAAAGATTTTGGAAAAAACATACTTTAAGTTGGAGACCACAGGTAGCGGAGATTAGCCGAAAGGTTACGTACACTCTCCATGCGCTAAACAAGCTAAGAAACTTTTTGCCCGTTAAAACTAAATTGTTATTAATAAATACCCTGATATTTCCCATTATCGATTATGGTGATGTGTGTTACCCGGACTTGACGGAAGAACTTTTGGATAAGTTGGAACGACTAATTAATAACTGCATTAGATTTATTTTCTGTCTCCGAAAATATGACCACGTGTCCTCATTTCGATCTCAGCTCGGTTGGCTCCCCATACGCGAACGTCGTAATGTACGCATGCTTTGCACTCTCCACACCATTCTTTATGATTCAAACTCCCCTGCCTATTTAAAATCTTTCTTTCACTTTTATGGTGCATCCATCGTTCGTCATTTTCGCTCTACTGGCAATCTTTCTCTGTCTATCCCTCTCCATCGAACTGGCTTTGTCTCTGATTCGTTTTCCGTCCGGGTGGCTCGTCTGTGGAACGGTCTTCCCCCTAGCATCAGGAAATTATCCAACAAGTACGCTTTTAAAAAATCCGTGCGTAATTTCTTTGCTGGTTGCTCTAAGAATAACTAATTGGTATCTCCTTCATGAGCAAGTTATATTATTATATTATATGTATATATGTATGATATTTATATAAATATATTAGAGTATGTTATAATGTATGTATATATATGTACGATTTTGTAATTGCTTTTTAATTAATTTATTATACACAGATTTGGTTTATATTTATATAGTTGCGCCGCCTACAATTTTCTCTGCTTTGCCCCAAGGTTGACTGGTAGAGAATGCCTCATGGCATTAAGTCCGCCTGTTGTACTTTGAGTTTTACTTTTGTGCAATAAAGTTTAAATAAATAAATACAGGCTGCGTGAAAATGGTCATTAGTGATAAACTTTTTTTTTTATGCCAATCGATCCTGTTTCTGTTCAGGATCAAAAGCATGTATGAGACCAAAAAAAAATTTTCGGCTACAAAAGCCGCAAATCATGAATTAAATTTCCCATACAAATTGTATGAAAAATATTTTTGGTTACATACGAGTTTTTGATCCTGAACAGCAGAGTTGGGCATTTCGTAATCAATTCCCGATTACAATATCACTTGATTTTACTTTGTAATGTAGGTACTTAATGTACTTATGGGTATCATATTACTTGTAATGTAATGTCGTGAAACGGAATATTACCATGACGTATGAAGGAGTCAGTAATAAATGTAATAATATAATCTATAGCATATAATACTTTGGAATTTTCGTCATTATACTCATCATCATCATCATCATCATCAGCTTATGGTAGTCCACTGCTGGACTCCAAGATGGCGGCACAAGTTTTTTCTTTTTTTTTTTCATTTTTGTCATTGTACTCGTTTTTGACTAATTTACATACGTGAGACCCGAATTTAGGATCCATTGTAAGATCCAAGATGGCGGCGTCTCTTTTTGCATGTTATTGAATTTTGTACCTACGCAATTTTCATCATTATACTCGTTTTCGTCTAATACACATACGTGAAACCCGAATTTAGGGTCCATTTTAAGATCCAAGATGGCGGCACAAGTTTTTATTTTTTTTTTCATTTTTATCATTGTACTCATTTTTGACTAATTTACATACGTGAGACCCGAATTTAGGGTCCATTGTAAGATCCAAGATGGCGGCGTCTTTTTCTGCATGTTATTGAATTTTGTACCTACGCAATTTTCATCATTATACTCGTTTTCGACTAATTCACATACGTGGAACCCGAATTTAGAGTCCATTTGAAGATCCAAGATGACGACACAATTTTTTTGCAATTTTCGTCATTTTTTATACTCGTTTTTGACTAATTCACGCACGTGGTACACATACGTAGGAAATCTAGGATCTTGAATTGATCCTAAATTCGGGTACTTATGTAAATTAGTCTAAAAAACGACTACAATGACAAAAATTACAAAAGAAAGAAAAACACTGTACCGCCATCTTCGATCTTAGAATGGACCCGAAAATCGGTTTCCACGTATGCGAAGTAGTCAGAAACGAGTATAATGATTAAAATTGCAAAAAAAGTTGCCGCCATCTTGGATCTTAAAATGGACACGAAATTCGGATTCCACTTATGCGAATTAGTCGGAACCGAGTATAATGATGAAAATTGCTAAAAAAACGTTGCGGCCATCTTGGATCTTAGAATGGACCCGAAAATCGGGTTCTACGTATGCGAATTAGTCGGAAACGAGTACAATGATGAAAATTGAAAAAAAAGTTGCCGCCATCTTGAATCTTAAAATGGACACGAAATTCGGATTCCACTTATGCGAATTAGTCGGAACCGAGTATAATGATGAAAATTGCTAAAAAAACGTTGCCGCCATCTTGGATCTTAGAATGGACCCGAAAATCGAATACCACGGATGTGAATTAGTCAGAAACGAGTATAATGATGAAAAATGTTCCGCCATCTTGGATCTTAAATATATACTACATTTTCAGAATACGTTTTTAACTATCATGAAAGTGCTAGGATGTCAGATGTCAACTAGAATGACATAAATCAAAAACAATTTTCTTCGAGTAACAGTAACAAAATTACGTTTTAACTGTTCTAAGTAATGCAGATTACTAAAGTACTTGATTACGTTGGATTCAATATTATAGTAACGGATTACAATACCGATCCCAAAGGAATGGATTACAGGCGTAACCGTAGTACAGCATTTAATGCTGAGCATTACAGTAATTTTGATTATAGTAGTAATTCATTACTGCGGAATCGTCATTACTGGAATGTAACCCTGTAATTAATTCTAAAATGAATTGATTACGCCCAACTCTGCTGAACAGAAACGGGATAGATTGGGGTCAAAAATGACCATTTTCTCCCACCCTGTATGCTGTTTCCAAATCTGTAAACGCCAATCTTTATTAATTTAAAATCGAGGGAAAGTCTTTTAAAACTATTTTGCGTAGCTCCTCTGAATCTGGTAGTTGCCGTCACTGACCCAAAAATAATTTCCATCCGGTATACAATCTGTAACCAGCGTCCGGGCATTTATAAAAACCGGTAATATGAGTTACCTACCGTACTATAGTTTTAGTAAGTTCAATAATATAACCAAACATTTTCAGTGGCCTTTGCCCAATGATTTAATGTTTACAGTATGTGACCGGCGACCGGGCATTTATTAAAATATGTCATTTAGAATAAGACAGAAAGTTGATTGCTCTCACGTCACTCATATATCCTATAGGTATAAATTAATTTCGTCTCATATAATACCTAATGTTAATTACATTCATTCATTGTTAATGTTCGTCTTTGAGATAGTGATATTGTAAGACTGTTGATTACTTAAAAATACCTACTACACATAATTTTATTGATTATTTTATAGTTATTTACTTTGTTTCTATTATCCCTATGCTCTGTTACAACCAGCCCTGGGGGTAGGGATAATTGCAACAAATTCCATCCTTCACTGTGAGCCATTTTTTTGTAAACCTATTCGATGTATGAAGTTTATGTTGGTACCAAAAGATACATGAAATATGTGTCTATTGCACATAAAGATGCAAAGTTTGAAAACTGCTACCAAAAAAATATAAAAAATCAAAAACTGAAAATTGTTACGTTCATACCTGGTCTCCCCTATAGATAATATTTATTGCAGCAAATGAATACACAAATAATTCCCTCGTCGGTATTTGAACTCTAAACACTATACGATACGTATACTTATGTATACTGAAATAAGATTGAAAATAAGTTGCATATCGAAAATAAGTTGCAAGAGAGAGATGGCCGAAATTTTCGTTTTTCGAAGTTCGCGATAAGCCTAGAGGATTAGCTAACTAAATACATATTATAATACTTAAATACAGCAACTAGTACCATTATGGAGGCTTTTATTGTCACTGAGTAAAGCCCGGGCCAGACGGTCACTGACAAGCCCCCGACCGCTCGACCTTGGTCAGTGGTGGCCGTCCGAGTTGTCTGGCTACACGGTCGATGACCACGCTCCGACATCAGTGTGTTCGGAACTTGTGGACCGACTGTACGTGCAATGGCTCCGTGTCTCTTAAAATTTCAGTAGCATTATTACTTTTGAGCGCTGCCTATAAAAAAGAGAAAAACAGGAGGATATGGATGAAGCGATGGCTCAAGCAAAGACTGGTTTTAAGCCATTTAAATCTCGTCGATATGTTAGACTAAGACGATCCTCTTAATTTGTTTAGAAATAAATTCAAAGTATCGTATATCGGTGACGGTAAATCCCACAAACAGGGTAAGCTTTTATATAAATCTAATAATTCCACGATAAAATCGCGTTCGCATCTCTTTGCTTCCGTTACGATTTACGCTAATACTTTTAAGGTCAGAGTTCACAAACGTGCGCGCGCGACGATGTCCCGAGCGCACTGGCTTCGCGTGATCAGCGACAGGTGACATCGGTCAGGAGCGCGCGCTCGATGACCAAGGGCGTCAGAAGGTCAAACGGAATTTTGTCGGTGACAACCGGGTATATGGTCAGTCCTGACCGAGGTTCGGGGCTTGTCAGTGACCATCTGGCCGGGGGAAGGCGTGATAAATAAATACACAAATAATTCCCTCGCCGGTATTTGAACTCTAAACACTATACGATACGTATAATTATGTATACTGAAATACGATTGAAAATAAGTTGCAAGAGAGAGATGGCTGAAATTTTCGTTTCTCGAAGTTCGCGACAAGCCTAGAGGATTAGCTAACTAAATACATAAAATACTACAGCAACTAGTACCATCATGGAGGCTTTTATTGTCACTCAGTAACAAGATGAAGATTTTAGAATTGTAACTAACGTGAGACTCTAACATATTTAAATATTTAGCAAACGGGTTACTCACACATGTCCGGCAATTATCGACGTAAATAAATTACGTGAATAACCCGTTTGCTAAATATTTAAATGATGATGATACCTAGATGAAGATTCTTGACAATGTCCTGAACACTATTTTATTAAAAAATGTAACTAAAGAAATTGAACTCAAATAAAAGCCCGCTTGATGGTAACAGACTGTATGTATATCAGTTATCACTTGAAATGTAGTAATAAACCCAAACTGAGCGCGCCTCCATAGGTACAGCCGACAAAAAGTGTGGTCTACCAGTTTTAGACTTTATTATGATTAATTCATCGTCATCATAATCATCATCATCATATCAGCCAAAAAACGTCTACTTCTGACTGAACGTAAGCCTCCGCCTCCCCGAAAGATTGCCACAATGACCGGTCCTGCGCCACCCGCATCCAGCGGGGTGAGGCGGGCGGCGACGGGTGGTGACGTGGCAGCGGGGGGAGGCGGGCGGCGGCGGCGGGTGGCGGTGGGTGGCGGCGGGGGGAGGCGGGCGGCGACGGTTGGCGGGCGGCAGCGGGGGGAGGCGGGTGGCGACGGGTGGCGGTGGGTGGCGACAGCGACGGTTGGCGACGCGTGGCAGCGGGGGGAGGTGGGTGGCAACTGGTGGCGGCCACGCAACGCGCACGTGCACGCATCGGGTGTGACCCCGCCTTTATGATTGCACATAATTATAAATAGTACTAGACAATTCAATCTTTAAAAATATTGCCACGTTTCATGTAGTTGCTCCGGCATATACTATGCGAGTGTGCGAGCGGGAGAACAGTAGGCGCGCCGTCACGCAAACAGAGAACAGGAGCGGGGCCCGTGGGTGAATTCACGTTTTTTCCTAGGTTGATGCCCACTCTTAATGCACTCGACTGTACGCATGCGACGCGTCACAGCCGGGTCAAAATTATTTTCGTTGTCTTGTTTCATACCACTCTGTCACGCTTTTAGTTGCTGTTTCCTCAGTATATAAAAAAATCAGTGCACCTGTATTTCTTTTTCATGATAGATTTTAATCCATACCGTAAGATGGGGCTATTTGGTAACATTGAAATTAAAGGTGTTAGACCCATATACATGTTCGTATCGTAACATTTGGAACAAATATCTTATACTTGGGACCACGTATTTTCATAATATTCAATGCTAAAAAGAAATCAGGCTTAATGCTGTTTTCTCCTTAATACCAAATAGCCCCATCTTACGGTACATCGGAAATTGAAAACAAAACATCATCTCATACAAAAGTTACCTCTGTCCCGTTTTTTAGGGACACAAAATAAGACAACGAAAAGAATTTTGACCCAGCCGATTCCTCACCATTTTTGATCGGTGATCGCACCTAAAAGGTACGTTTACACCTTTTACTTCGTATGGTTTACATCGTTTTGTGTAACTGTGTGACGCTGCTGCCCATCATCAGGTCATCAAAAAATGAATGATTAAGGACACTTCAATCCCTCTCACGACACCCGGAGGAGTTGGGGTGGTGATAAATGTATTTTTTTTACCAATGTTCCCCAAAGTGGTATAATATTATCGTCATCATATCAACCGAAATACGTCCACTGCTGAACATAGGGCTTCCCCAAAGATTGCCACAATGACCGGTCCTGCGCCACCCGCATCCAGCGGACTCCTGCGACCTTCACTAGGTCATCAGTCTACCTACCCACGCTGCGCTTTTATTATTTATTTTTTCTACTCCCGTACTTTTATTTGTCATTACTTACAGATGTCAAGACAAGTCTATAATAGTCTATTCCCTATAACCGCATTCGGGTATAGATACACTGGTATACACGCAGTGCGTTTTTGGATTTTAAGACACCTCGTGTATACAAGACGTAATGAAATACATGGCTGCTAACCTAATTTTAAATGTAATTTCTGATGAATAGAGGATCTTCTTGTTTTTAATTTTCACATCTTCCGCCCGACACTGATGATAAAAAAAATTGTTTTTGAGAAAATTTGTGAATTTTACAGAATTTTTCGAATATAAGTGAGTGGTCGTAGAAAAAGTATTACACTGCAACATTAATTGAGTCAAAAAATGCTCGTGGCGCATTTAATAACAATTTCCGGATTTGCCTCAAATTGTTACCCATGCCAGTACGCCACTCACCTTTTTTGATCTCTCTTAAATACCTACTACAGGGTGAAATCTTATACATGATACAACATTATATTTTCTGGATCTACTCATGATTGCGACCAACTTTTACTATGGGACTTATAATATATCAAATTTGCAGAATTTTTTTTAACTACTGCAGTCGAGTGCATTAATTAGTATACACATTTGAAAGAGATCAGTATGGATAATTGTACATATCAATGACAACTTAATTGTAACTAGCGATAGCTGATTTCACAATTTGTATGGATATGTAGATTTTGTGGTAATTTTTCCAAAGGTCCTATAGTAAAAGTTAGCTGTAATCATGAGTAGATCCAGAAAATATGATTTAGTATCATGTAAAAGATTTCACCCAGTAGACATATCAGGGTGCTTAGCCAAGTTGCCAATCGCTAACGCTTAATCGTCAATCGTAAACGAAAGGCAGCTAACTGTCTTTGTCGCACTAATATGAAAGAGTGACAGACAAGGAAAACTACGACACGCTACTAAGCGTTAGCGATTGGCAACTTGGCTAAGCATCCAGGTAGTAATTATTTTAAGGTTAAGATTCGACTGTACTACAAACTCAACAAAGTACAAAACGTTCGTATAACAACCATTTTACAATAATAATTTAATAAACTGCTCAGTTATCAATTATCGTGTTGCTAAGCCTTTTACTTTTATAATTCCTTTAGTATCTTTTTGCCTGATGTCGGAATTGTCGGATTTAAATTTACACAACATTGTGAAATTGTTGTAGTTATATAGATCTATCTATAATGGTCTTAAATTATTGGTGATAATTGAATTCACTTATCGATCAAATATTCCACTATCTTGTCAAATTGTTTAACCCTTAAATTGGCAAGACATAAAATTAAAAAAAAATTTAGTTTTCACTGATAAAGGGGACTAAAAATAGTCTAAATTACCCTGGAAAAATAGAAAAAAAAAATCCAGGTTTTTCAGATTTTCAGTAAACCTATGTACCACACCAGTCACAGTGCCAACTTTCCAGTGAAATGCCTTGTCTGATGAATGTGCCTTGTGGGTACCAATGCCAAGAGCTTAGTAAAACAACATATTAAACAAACATGCATTTTATTACTAAAAATATTATAAAAGAAGTGTATTAAACTCTACTTTTGGTGAAAAAGCCGAAAGCAATTCCTATTGTTTTTGTCGCCAACGACGAAACAGAGAGGCATTTTACATTTGATGCAGTACACAAAGGTCCTGCCCTCCTTACAGTATCTACAACGCGACCTTGTTGTTCCGTTTTCCAGAAAATGACCTACATTGTCGTAGCGGATACTCTCTCCCGGTCTTTCTATCACAGCCTTCTGTATTAATTGTTTTTTGTCTGGTAAGCTTCTTCCATTTTCATCAATAACTGCCCTTCCTGCTCTACACAAACTATCATACAGGTCAAATCTGAAGTCTTTCAATGATTTGGGTTTGTTCTGTGTTTCATGTCTTTTATAGAGAATCCAGGCATTATTTATACATATATCTAGTAGCTGAGCAAATATGCCCATATACCATCTACGGGTTTTTAAAGGAATCCGATACAGTGCAATTAGCATGTCTGCTAAGTCTACCCCACCCATGTGTTTGTTATACTCCTTCACAACTTTGGGGCAAGGAACATCTACTTTCGATTTACTGTCTTTCGAATATCTTCGGATTGTTTCTATTGGGTGGGCATCGACAAAAGAACTTATCAATGTTACCACTTTATTGTCATGCCATCTGACTACTGCCATTTTATTTTTATTGCAAACTACTTGTGCACTATATCCTCTTTCTTTCTTTTTCATCTCTTTGTCCGATGGCAGTAGCTCCTGACCACCCCTCAGCCGATTTATTCGGATAGTTCCTAAGCTAAGTATTCCGTACTCATGTCTTAATATATAAATTAGCTCAGGTGAGGTAAAAAAGTTGTCCGCATATATAATAGCTGGTTTTTGTTTTATAGATTTGCTCAAAGCAATCACAACCTTCGCTCCTAAGCCAACCGAGGTCTCGGCATCAGTAAAACTATATCCCCGAAATGTGTCATCTCGCGTATATCATGAAGTCGTAGATATAGCCAGTCACACCTGCTCTAACAAAATTCTTAAAGCCCCATTTTTTGGGCTTATTTTGAACGTACTGCCGCCGACTCCCTGATTTGAAACCTTTGTAGGGGATCATCATCTCGTCGAAAGAATAATTACTCTCTTCCTCGACCTTCAAAAAATTCTGCCGTATTTTTCCATGACTGGCCGGATTTTAAAATACCTGTCTGAATTTTCTAAATTGTTGTCAACAAAATGAAGGTAACGGCGGATTTGCTGGTAACGTTTCAATGGCATTTGGTCAGCAATAGGGGGATATCGGGTCCGTTTTGCCCAGTAATCAGTGTATGCTGGCATTTTCACAATCCCCATAAGAATTTGAATTCCCAAAAAGGTTTTCAATTCATTTGCCGACATTTGAATGGACTTTCCCGATTCCTGAACTGAGTACAAGTTTGTATTGTGAACAATGTCAAATATAATTTCCTGTGTAAAAAATAGATTAAAGTAATCCATGCTCGTGTCATATTTTGTGTCTGTTGTCTTATATATTCCTTCATCAATACAAGCTTTGTGCTGGAATGCAGTTTTAGTCCATTTCAAATCAAGTGCAAACCTTGGGGTCTTTTTTGGCTTTTTGTGAGGAATTACGGGTGGCTGACGGGTCTGAGTACGTTTGCGATTAGCTCTTATTACTACTTTGCTGGGGCCCGGATGCGGTGAGTACTCAGGTGCTTCTGGTGTAGGTATGGATTGCTCAGCTGGAGATGAGGCATTATAAGTAATGTTTGAGGCTTGTACTGGTGAAAGCACAGAGAGTCGCTGTCGTAAAGCTCTTTTCATTCTATTCGAATTCTCAAGTGCTAGTGGTGTAGATAATGATTGTACAGATGGTGATAAAGCGTTATATATCGAAGCAGAAGGGGATGGTAAAACTTCGGTGCATAGGGGGGAAAGCGGTGAAGTAGTTAGTGCGTTATCGTCAGAATCTGATTCGTCTGAGGTGCTTCCTATTATGTTTAACCTCTCTAGTGATGAATTGATGGACGGAGGATCAGAGCTTATCTCTTGATCTGACGGTGCATGGGATCTTAATAAATTTGATTCATCTTCAGAATCCGACCCATCATCCGAACATGCATAAGGTGTAGGAACCAAAGCCAAAATTTTGTGCGCTCGTGTTAGTTTTAAGCACTGTCAACAAAAAACACAACAATACTGTAATTCATGCTCAAAAACAAACAAAACATCACAAAACCATGCAATTAAAAAACAATAGTACATTACTACCAAGGCCGGGAAGTGACTGATTGCCGGCCGAATATATGTAATGAATATATGTAGGCCGGATAGTATTGGGCACTTCATGGCCGAGGTATGTATAATGCTTAGTTATGTACTTGACTTATAATTTTTTAGAAAGAAGATACATTTTTTTGTTTCATTTTATTGCATTTTTGAGAAAAAGTATATTTCAGGCAAGTTGGCAATGGAAGTCGTAGTACCCGTTGTCGTTGACTCTTAAATTGTAATGTAATTGGCAATGGTACTCCTGTGGCACACAGTTTTTGACTTGAAATTTTCTATGTAATTGGCAACGGTATTCCTGTGGTACATACAAATGTTTCGTCTGCCTGACTTTTGAATTGAGAAGGGAACAAGTGACTGTGTAATTATTCGTATAGATTAATGTATCAAAATTGATTTCCACACAAAAAAAGTGACTACTATTTTCAAAAAGTTTGTATAACTTACCAGCACACTACATTTTCAAAAAGTTTGTATAACTTACCGAAGGTGCCGACAACTGTTTCCTTCGCGAACTCATTTTGACACTGACACTTAAAAATCAGTGTTGCTAGTAATATTTATTTTTTCTACTATGAATTATAACACTGTTGACGGGTTACCAGTAAAAAAAATACAAATAACCGTTTTAATCATGTTCAGTATTTTTTCGAAGTCAACGTGTCACGAGAGTCACGTTGTCAATTTAAGGGTTAAATTGCATTAGGTACTCAACTTTTTTCGGTTAATTTAATTTCACTACGCAACCCTCGTAATGGTCAAGGACCCTATTGGATTCCAATAGTGTCCTTGACTATAAGTGATTCCGCACATGTGGAACCGTGTACATTATTATGAATATTCTTTTATATTTAAAGTAAGAGTTATGCATTGTTTCCCGACATAAACTTTAGAACCGTAGGTACGAGTATCCTATATATTCTTAGGACTACGTTTGAAGTGTCCATTACTAGTGCTTCTCAACTAAAAGTTTCCAACACTTGCACCAGTGACCATTAAGTTATCATTCAATACACGGTTAACTTAGCAGACAATTTTTTCATGCGGGTACCTACTATAGCATTAGCGGTTTACTTGTAAGTTATGTTATGATATTCAAAGAATAAAGTAATATTGATAATTAATTATTAAGTAGGTATATAGGATATAGGAAACAGGTACAGTGCGAGTCATGAAACTCCTTGGTGTTTGGCAATCGGTACAATTTATAAATACAATTCTATAGTCAGATCAAACGCGACTCGACTAATACATGGGGCACACGCCTGATAAATATCGATGACCTTTATCAATTGAGCTCAGCAGGCTGGTCCAGATGCTTGAAGATGCTAGCGATGCTCATACTATTTCCCATCCATTTTGATCGGACTCTTGAAATGAAATAGCGTACGAGTACAACTTATTTTGGAAGCGTTTATCCTGTTACTGATTGCTATTTCCCAGATAATCAATGAACATGAATAATTAAGCAGGCCGTGACTTATATACCGGTATTTGGCGTCGAACCTGATACTTACCTCGGAATCTTCCGTATTCTGCTGCTCTACCTTAATTACTTACGTATGTACTTCCTCCAATACTCCTTTTACCTGCGAAGTTATAAGTTTTTAAGCGTGTAAGCGAGTCCTAGTTTTGTATTTCATAAATCCTACTGAATGTTGTTATACTCCTACATGTCATAGATACATTGTTAGCGTGATTGTTTCATCGAACCTTATAAGCTTATAACCCTATTTAGGTACACATTACACACATTGTATAACAAAGCTAATTTACAAAAATATATTGACGTATGAAATTGTTAGTTAAAATAATGATTAGGAATGACAAGACTGCCCAACGTCTTCCGTTGTTTTCCTCAGTATTTTTATGGGTCGTTTAAAGCCACCAAAGCTACATGCATCCTTTCGAAACCTCTCGAGGAGTGCTTCGAAGTCTGGCGATGGCTTACTGCCAGCGTTACACACGGCACACATATAACGCAAACAACGCAAATACTGAAAAGCGATGCCGAGGCTACTAGGGTGGAACCTTGCGGGTGTTGGGCGCCGAGAATCATAACGATAATATGCGTATATTCCATAATACGCGCCGCAGCATGACGGCGGTAAGAATACATTTCTCACCATCCCAACTCTTCCTGTGCGTATCGTGAACGTCGACTAAATGTCACAGACAACATAACCTAAAGACGTAGCTTTAGACAATTATTTCATTTAAACCGATGCTGCCAAAAATGCTGAGGTGCGGGCGGCGTAACATGAGCGAACTGTGTTGTGATTCGTCGTTTCAAGGTCAATGAGGTGTAAAACAAAAATATCCGCCGGTCGCTAGTGATTTCCGAATGTCGATAAAAGTATCGATGGTTACAATGTCTATCGCTTTCACAATTCGATATTTGTCAGTGACTTACCGACAAAACCGTAAATCCATATCCGTACTAATGCATACCATAAATGCGAAAGTATGTCTGTCAGTTTACTGAGTCTACACGCTTAAATCACTGAACCAATTTAGATGAAATTTTGAATGGAGATTATGAGACCCGGGAAAGGACATATGATATTTCATAATTTCATTCATCATCATCATTATCATCATCATCCTCGCAGATGAAGATATATTATGATTCTAGCTTATGATGCTAGCTTGAAATGCATTTTATATAAAAAAAAATATTTGTACTGTCTGTCTGCTGTGTCTTTATCTTCACATTTAAACCAGTTTAGATGAAATTTGGAATGGATATAGTTTAAGACCCGGGAAAGGACAAAGGATAGTTATTTTATCATCATCATCCACGCAGACAAAGTTGCGGTCAAATATTAATGTCACAATATATCTTTCCTGAGACAATAAATAAAACAATTTTACAAAATATACTTTTATTTGTAGAATCATTAACTCGTAGTTACAAAGTAACCAAGAAACTACCATTAAAATACGTTGTATATAAAATTCGTCTATTATTCGTTTTTTTTAATTTGAAATATTCCGGTTTAAAGTGTCGAGAACATATCACACTGCTAGGAGCAGGATCATGTGACCGTTTTGTAGCATTCATCCACATTTCTTTCATGTTTTGGCATTTAGAGAAGATACACAATATTATTTAACATAATAGTATTTTTGAAAATTATACTTCTAGACTTCACACTAAACCAGAATTTATTTGAGGATAATTGAATATAATCGTAATATCTTATCGATAGTAAACAGACTGCAGGCATAGACATCACTAGTTCGGATACGGAGACTCCACCGCAGAGTCTGTTGCTTGGTACGATTGAGAATAAAGATTTTAATTTATCTTTAGTTACCTTATCGATAGTAAACAAACATACTCTACGGTCATCCCTAGTTCAGACGGCCTACCTGCTCGTTACGCTAGACAAGGAGGGAGTTTATACTTCGTGCAAAGTATTTGAAAGAGACTTTGTAAAAAGGCATCAACGAGTGCACAAGATTTTATGCTTAAACTATTTTTAATTTTAATTGAAATTTATAAAAAATTGCTCACTTGTGAAACGAAATACCATCTTTTTGCACACTAGATGTTTTTGTATTCTTGCCATACAATTTCACGCAACAGTAATGCATTTTGCATGGCGTAAATCACGTTAAAACTTTCGTAATTATCTCATAAACGCCGGCCGCAGACTGAAGTTAGCCATGGAGGCGTGGCTCTAATATGGAGTGAATTCACCGTATGCGTGACAGAGGGGGTCGCCCGGCTATGCTACGTCTTGAGGTTATGTTGTCTGTGACTACATGTATAAAGTGTCACGACGACTGATTTATTGATGATAATGATGATGATGGACAGCAGCGTCATCATAGTGGGCACATAACTGCGATCGCCGACCCGCTGGCCTAGCATGGCAATTAAGTATGGGGGAGACCGGGGCAAGACGGGATAGTTAAGAAAAAAATCGACTGATTATGGAAATTATAGTGTTTATTAAAAATCTCTTATAACAAAAGCAAAACTTATAGTTTTAACTAACATTTGTTTTATCTTTTATGGCACTAAATCACTTATTTTTTTTGCAATTAGGAACTGGTTGTTACATGTATAAAATCCCGTTTTGCACCATCGTTTGGGCAAAATGAGAAACGCTATAATATGTGCCTCTTCATCATCATCGTCTACACTTGCATGAGTTATGGGCCCAGCCATAGCACACACTGCAAATAACCCATCCTTCAGTAGACTGTGAATATAAGTACCCACAATATATGCAAGTACATACAATCATCAACCTCTTCAGATGAATTTACATCCGTGTCACTTTTTCTTGTTTGTTGGTCTGTCTTACGCTTATAATTTCGTACCATTTTGACTGCTAATAGATAGCACAATAGCTATAGCACAATACACAATAGCACAATAATAATACTTCTAGCTTTTAAAAAAATCAGATATGTAATCTATCTATATGTATCTAAACCTTCGAAATCCGAAGCAATAGACTCTTCATTCTCTCTAAAATACTGGGACTTTGTGTCAAATATTGATATGTCCTGCCTGGCCTTTATTTTACAACGAATGGACCCATCTCTTGCTTCTGGTACACAAACAGATGCCGAAGCCTCAGTTACGAGCTTGATGCACCATTCCACTGCCTGAGTGTAACAAGGATGATTTTTAATTTGAAATAATTTATCTCCTGAGTATATCATTTCTGAAATCTCTGCGTCACTGTATTTCATGTTCACTGGAGGTTCTATTGTATTTCTTTTGACCAATTAATGAAATCATTATAATTTATTGCCTCTGTTCTAACATTTGGTAGCTAAAACATTGCCTCACGCTTTCTTTTACACTCTTTTGTTGTTTTTAACACCTTCTACGGCGCCAGTTCTCTTAATTGTGGTTCATCATAGTTCAACATAGCTAAAAGTAATTTTTCCGGGTGCGCAAAGAATATAGTTTTTACAATAATTGTTTTTAGGTATTCAAGCAACTTCAAACAACCTTTAATCATGCTAAAGGTATGAATAGGCCCTTGTTTACGATATTAAATAATTTTGATTGAGAGTCTTCGGAAAACATCTATTTTCTGTTTCTTTGCGTAATTTTTTCGCAGTTTTGTAATTATTACAATAAACATAATAATAAAATCAACTTTGCAATGATTTGTTGGTAACTTATTATGGGAATGATGCTTTGTTTCAAATGTTTTCAATGTTGGTGGCGGTCATTTCACACAAGTCTTTTACAGCAGGGTATTTACCACTATTCAGTTTCAGAAGCGCATTTATTAGCAACAAATGATATTTTATTATATCACATTACGTTAGTAACATAGTACAACTTAGTCTTATTGGATCGCCAAACAAAGGCACAATTCAACTTTTTTACTTTTGCCCTTAACACTTATTGACGAGTTGTATTTTTTATGTAGCGTTAGTATACCCAGTATAATATAATATACTGAACAGAAAATGTAAGTTTTATGACATTTAGATACAATAAAACATTAATTTGCGGCTACACCTTAGAGGCAAAATTTTATATTTTTTGCAAATTACCCTCGTGGTGCGCCACCTTAAAATAAAGTCGTAGAGTCTTGATTTTTGGTCTAAATGAAGCTTTCGTATACGGTCAACTATTGATTATACAGGAGAACTAAAATTTGGAAAAAAACATTTTTTGGTCAAATTCGCTCCACCCTAATATACAGTGTGGAAATTAAACTCAGGCCCTGGAGGAAAACTACTTTGAATGCTTAAGCTAGCTCATTTTACTTAAAGGAGACATTCCTTTATTTTTTAAAAGAAACAAATCTGAATTAAAATATTAAATTAAATTTCTCCAAAATCCTAATTAGATCCTGACTTGATTGTTTAACCAATTAAAAAGTATTTTAAATAAAAAATATGTGCATAATATCAGCACAGTTTCTTCGCTACAACTACAAGAACTTTATACCATAATTTCATTTTCATTTTCACCCCTTTAATAACATACCTACAGCTATAGCTACTCTTGAACATTTCCCCCAGTTCTATAAATAGTATAAATACATAATATAATAGTTACCATAACCACTACGTTTTTCAATTACATTTTCCTCTAGCCTGAAAGTGACTTGCCGCCAAAAGCTCGACTAATGAATAACGAATTAATAACTAATTTCCTTGTTGCCCATCGGCAAGCAAACGTGTCGCAGTCAGCAGACCTAACCAAGATGTCACTCTGGGTGTTTCTGTTTAGCCAAGTTACCAATCTTCATCGTAAACGAAAGGCAGCAGTCTTTGTCGCACTAATATGTATGAAAGAGTGACAGAGAGGGAAAACTACGATACGCTACTAAGCGCTAGCGCTTGGCAACTTGGTTAAGCATCCTGCAATCGTATACGATAAGCGATAAGTAACATGGGCGGAATTTTATTTTGTTACGTTTTTTCAAATTTTCCAAATTGAAATTTTTTTATATTTTTTCTCTTAATCGCGAGCTCTTTTGATCCTCATTGTGCGAGGATGTGTTTCCATACAAATGACACCTATTAATGACTCTAGCGAGGTGTCATTTGTGGAAAGGAGTCCTCGGGTCAGGATACAGGATGTAAAAAACGATCAAGTGTGAGTCGGACTCGCAGCAAATATAAAAAAATACAGTTAAATCAACCTATCTCAAAAAGTATTAAGAGATATTTTGATCAACCCAACCAACCCAAAAGTCGTTGAAAGAGTTTGTCTGCGTAAATCAATTTATTGTCAATTTGTCAGTCAGTACAAAAGCTTATAAGGTGCCTAAGGCTGCGTTTCCACGAGATGTGCGAGGATGTGTTTCCATACAAATGACACCTATTAATGACTCGAGCGAGGTGTCCTTTGTATGGAAACACATCCTCGCACATCTCTGGTGGAAACGCAGCCTAAATCTAAAAACCTGTTTATATGTATAAAGCTACGCATAGGCAGGACGCACGACGCATTTGCCATGACTATTTGATCAGGCGCTATAAGTGAGGACTGCAGCATTATAATAAAATAAAATAAAATAAATATTGTTGGACATCCTTACACAAATCGACCTAGTCCCACGGTAAGCTCAATTAAGGCTTGTGATGTGGGTACCAGGCGACGATATATATAATAGATAGATACATATAGATACTTAATTTGTCTGGCAACCCTAGACTTGTAAACACTGATGTTAAGAGCTGAATCGATTTTAATTAATATTAATTGTAAGAAGAGTGTTCTGAAGATAAAACTCGCACAGAAATCAAGAACCAACATACCTGCATTGAATTCGCCTCAATAATCATCTATTGGGAGGTGCACAAGAGCTGTAATTTATCGGGTGAGATACACATTTAGCCGTTTTGTTTCGATTTTGAATCCCAAGTTCGAGTAATAACCACTTTTTCCGAAATCATGCAAATAACTAACGGTATCCCCTATCAGCTGATTGGCCTAGTAGCTAATGACAGCTAACTGAGTGTTGCTACTATAAATTACGATTAAGGTGCGTTCTGGGAACAAAAATTGCGTTTGAGTTGACAGCTCCAATTAGACTACAGCGCCATCTCGGGCAAAACAACTACACTAGCGCAAGAAAACAATAGACTGACTTCAAGTTTCGCAATTAAGGCATCGAAACGTATTGCAGGCCCGATCCGTTAGATGGCAGTAAGGGTTACAAGCCTGCAATAAATATTGAATGCAGATAGATTCAAAATAATTTGAAAATATGGCACCTAAATGCCCTCATTGCCAAAAAATTGTACATAACAAAGAATACCTCAAGTGCTATAAGTGTAAAAGAATCTACCATGTGGATTGCACTAGTAGGTCTAAATTGTTTAATATAATGACACCGGATAGCAAAAAAAACTGGTCATGCGTCTCGTGCTGCTCTCAAAATATAATAAAGCCTGTTCCTACTTCTACAAATAAAGACTTGCAGGAAGTAGCCATACGGAATAAGTCCAGCCCTTGTAAACTGGACGGCCCCTCACTAGGCAGTGAGGAAAAATGTATTAATCTCAATAATAGTAAGTCAACTAAGGCATGTGATGACCAGAGTACATCCCCACCGCTGCCACCAGCATCTATTTCCATATCCACCATTGAATGCACAGATTTTAATTCGCCATACAAAGGACAGCAAGCTTTATTATCCCCGGAAAATAATAACAATGACTTAAAAAATATCACTCTTAGAAATAAAAATAAAATAATTAAAAAAATTAAAAAACACGACTGCCGTGCCGTTTTAAGCGAACTGAAAAGTAACAAACTAATTCCTTTCTCACGTTAATTCTTGTGAGCGTATCTACATAATTATAGGCGCTTGTCTTATTACTTACTATATTTTGTTTCGATTGCGGTCGGGGAACCTTTCATTACGGAAAATTTAAATATGTATGGAAGTTCCCCGACTGCAATTGAAACAAAATATAGTAAGTAATAAGACAAGCGCCTATAATTATGTAGATACGCTCACAAGAATTAACGTGAGAAAGGAATTAGTTTGTTACTTTTCAGTTCGCTTAAAACGGCACGGCAGTCGTGTTTTTTAATTTTTTTAATTATTTTATTTTTATTCAATGGGGTGTCTTTGATCACCTACATGGGGTCACATTGATCAGAATCTTACGTAGTTGGTTATGGTATGTCTATCCATTTGACTGTTTATTTTATAAGAAGATTGTTCTCTCTTCAATGTTTGATTTTTGTTTTTAATAAAGTTGAATACTGAAGTTTTTTTATAATATATCGGGGTTACTTTGATCACAAATATTTGATCAAAATAACCTCAAAACGACATAAATTGTTGTAACTTTTGATACTGCGAACGGATTTATTTATTTTCTTAGGAGAAATTACTCCTGTCTCCTGTAAGGGTTTACATTCAATTACCCTAAAAAAAACATAAGGTATCAAAGTAACCCCAATGTCAGTTTAACTTTGATCACAACAACGTTTTATTTTTCTATCTTCATACATTTTTAAAGTGTCGTTTCAAATTTTTTTAACGAGAAAGACAACAAAAAGTTCATGTTACTATTTTATTTTTGGATTTTTTTACGCCTAATTTTAGAATATATTGAAGTTTAAACTTTAAAATTGATCAATGTAACCCCAGTTTACGGTACTTCACAAAGGTATTCACTTCTTCTTACGCCACGATGCTATTCAGATTGAATTTCTAATAAGTAGTAAGTCTTCTATTCGAACTAGATGTAGAAATTATCCTCGCTATACTTACTCAACCTGGGATATATCGGATAGCAATAATCATCATCATCATCACCGGCCCATGGTTAGTCCACTGCTGGACGTAGGCCTCTCCTATTAACTATGCGTATAGATGCATTAGGAGGTAAAAGCCCATAATCGCCACGCTGGGCAAGCGGATTATGGCGATCGCAGAAATGTGTCCACTATGATAACGCTGCTGCCCATCATCAATCTTTTAATGTCGGTCCACAACCGGTGGGCCCAACGTGCAACGGTTCGCTTCGAACTTCAACGAAGACTTAAAGCCGAGCTTCGCGTAGAGTCAATGGCCAAAAGCGGCACTCATAGGCGCGCCAGTTCTAGAGGTGGAGCCGGCAAAGCGTCAGCCGACGGAATAATGTAACGTTAAAATGGATCCGACGATCGTTTCGACAACCTGCTAAGGCCGAAAGACCTACTCCGTGTAGGGCCGAAAGCCCGAATCTTTCCTCAGAGAGGCTCTGCTTTGCGAGGCCAAAAGCTGAGCCCCCGGCCGGGACCACTGGAGCCTAAGTGTCACTTGGAAGAAATTTAAAGCACGGCCGAAGAAGGGCCGAAGGCCTGGAGCGAGCGTAACTATCGGGGTGCTTCAAGCGCGAGCCCGATGGTCGGAGGCCCGACGAGCGAGCCCAAGCGGTACAACCGTCCTTCTCGGGCGAGAGTTCGACTGTTAAGGCAATTAGCCTTAACAATCGAAGCCAGAGCCCAGCGCTACCACACTACGTGATGGAATAGTGTAACATGAAAACGAATCGGAGATCCGTAGACCTGACCATCGTTTCCACAACCCGCGAAGGCTGTGAAGCTCCGCGTTGGGCCGAAGGCCCGAAGTGTCCCCTAAAGGGGCTTGCAAGGCCGAAGGCCAAGCTATCAGAGCCCAGCGCTCTTTCGCCATACAATGGAAAAGTGTAGCTTTAAAACGAATCTCAGGGCCGCAGGCCCGAAAAATCGTTTCGGGAAAATGCGGAGGCTGAAAGCCGTGATCCGCGTAGGGCCGAAGGCTTGGAGCGCGGCCACCCAACGCGCTTGCCTGCGAGCTGCGTGAGACTCAAGTTTCCAGGCAAACCTACCTTCATTCGTACCAACTCCCCTGCGCAAATGTATGACGATAAGGCCAAACCCGACCCTGATCTGACCAAAAGTCAACGACAGAACGGTCAAAACCTTGCCACCCCCTTTAGTTTTCCTCTCCAGCACCATATGTCTGACTAAGCTTGTTTTCCAGTGACGTTGTTGTACCTATCATGTGTCTAACTAAACAGTAGGCTCATATTTTGGATGAAAAAAACCGGCCCCAAATTAAATGTCTCGTACACGAGACATGTTTAAAATTGTTCAGATTCTATGGGAAATTAATATTAACTAGCTTTTGAAATTTTACATTGAAAAAAAAATATCGACCGAAAGTCTATTTTGTATTGAAATCATAGAGTGAACTTTAACTTTTGACCGGTAAGTACCTACTGTATATCAAACGATATATCGTATATAAGTTTTATTTGAAAAACTCATCGGTTACGAGCCGGGGATTGAACCCACGACCGCTGCGTAGCAGCCGTGCCTTTTACCCCTTGACCACAAGCGCGTACATACAATGTATCTGTTTCACACACACTTAGCGTTCCAGAAGATGTGTCAATGGTGACAGTCCTGTCACGGCTTAGGCATTGAAGAAAAACTTCAATAGTGCGATGTAGAACATTTCGAGTTTTCTCTTCAACCATATACTAAAACATATAACTTGTATATATATTTACAATCTGCATACAAAATGCTTTAATTTGATACCCAAATCATAGCATTTAAATGACAAATTATTCTTTGCGCTTTAATTGTATTTTAATGAATCTGGTTTTTCTAGAATAAGTCACAAACATATTACTTATATACATATTCGTAATCGTTGTTTTAAGCTCTTCATTTTGATACCAAACTCGATAGGTTTCTTTCATATTTATTTTTTTTGGTTAGATAGTATTTATTTTTTAGGCCGCCATATTGTTTTAAACGTGACGTCCCGCGACTTCACGAGGATTCTAACGATACCTTACACTATTAAAAACGATTAAGTGGTCACGACGATCTGCGCGTTTAAAGAAAATATGAAACATACATAGGGGCTGAACACATATACTCTCCTTTTGGCAGTCGTGTAAAAAGGTACAGGATCAAGACGAAATTAGTATTAGTAATTATAGAATCACCATACCTACAGAAAATTCCTTTGAAATGTTATCAGAGGAGGAAGTCGTGCAAAACTCATCAAGGTTCTCCGACTCACCATGCGATCTGAACAGAAGTCTTCCGGAAATTCGCCTATTTAAGAGCCATGAACTAAAGGAAATGAAGAAAACAATTGCTACTCTCCAGGAAAAACTTGAATCAGCGGACCGGGAAATAGAGAACTTACTAGCTGAAAATAGGACTCTCTCGAAAAAGCTGGCCGACCATGAGCTTAAAATAGAAAAACTTAGTCACATTTGCAAAAGTACATCATCAAAACGCAAGAAAAAAATATACCATTGCAACAATACTGTAAGTAAAACAAATTTGGACTTTTCTACTGATACTGAAGAGCAATTACCTAATTTAAAAAACGCTGAACAGTTGTCTCCGTCGACCCCATCGACGACGCGTTCAGCACGCAGTCAACCGTACATCGATGACACCGACGTGTTGATACCTCAGCTGCCAGTCGCGTTGGAATCCTCCAAACAAGTGCTTCCAACAAGTTGTATGAAGTGTCCTTCAGATGGCGTTAGTGACAAAGTTAGTATACAACCGATTCCAAAGAAAAATAAAATTTGTATGTTGAGTACGAATGTACATACTCGAATGATTCAATTCGCGGATGACATATTGGGCTCCAAATTTGAATTTTGTCACTACCTGTACCCAGGTGCAGTAACTCGACATATGTTAGAAAACTTGGAAAATAAGCTTTTGAACTTTACAAAGAATGATTATTGTATAATTTTTATTGGTGAAAATGATTTTAGTGTAACAAGAAATTATGTTGATTTGATTTTGAACATTAGAAATAGTTTGATGCCCCTAAAGCATACTAATATCATTGTCTGTTATCCTACTTTTAAACTTAATATTTATTCCAATATGTATAATTCAAGATTAGAAACATTTAGCCATTTGCTCTATAATGACAATGCCAAATATGAATACGCATACCTACTTGACAGCAACCGTAATCTTTCGTATGACTATAGCATGTTTAAGTATAGATCTGGTAGAGCCAACAGCCTCGGCCTCAGGACAATATTTAACAATATATACGATCTGATAAATATCATAGATACAGATAATAATTTATCAGATAACAAAGCTTCTGAGTTTTTTCGTCAAGACAAGGAATAAAACGGCGTGGGACAATCCTTCTGAAACTGAAAAGTTTATAATTATGCACCAAAATATAGGTGGGTTGTTAAACAAACTTAATATGATACAAATTACGTTACAAGATTTATATGATAATAAACAAGACATAGATGTACTGTGCTTTAGCGAAACTTTTATTAAGCTGGGCTGTGAAAGTAACATCCAATTAAATAACTTCAAATTAGCATCATGGTATTGTAGAGAGAAAAGCAGAGGTGGAACTGCAATTCTCGTAAAGAAAGCTTTAGAATATAAAACAATCACATATCTATCAGAATTAGCTTCAAATAATTTTTTTGAGTGTTGTGGGATTGAGATTTTGGGCTTAGACCTAATCATAATAGTTATTTACAGAATACCTGAACAGACCATAGCTCACATCTTTCCTCATAAGCTTGACAAATTGCTTTTCCAACTAACTACAAAGTTTAAGAAGAAGAAAATAATAGTATGTGGTGACTGGAACATAGATATTTTGAAGGAGACCGCATTCTCAAAAGATCTCAAGAATTCTTTATCGTCCCATGGTTTTAATCTTCACATTCATTCACCAACCAGACTCAACGCTTGCTTAGATCAGATGGCCTCTAACATAAAACAAGTTGAAGCAGATACTCGCAGTCTCTATCTATCCGATCATGATACTGCCCAAATAATGGCATTTAATGTAAAGAAAAGCAATCGCGTAGTGACATGGTATGAATACAAAAGAGACTTTTGCACAGACAATGTACGTAAATTTAGAGAATGCCTGGCTGCACTTTCATTTTCTGATGTATTAAGCGAAAATAACTTGCAGGATTCCTTTACATTGTTTTACGACTCCGTTTGCCTCTTTTTTAATCTCTGCTTCCCGCTCATAAAAGTAAGAATGACCAACCGTCGAAAAAATATAAACTGGCTTACTAAAGGATTAAAGAAATCCTGCCACACAAAACGCAAGCTATACATTATGTGCAGAAAGACAAGTAATAATAGTTCTAAAGCTCACTTTAGAGAGTATAGCCGTATGTTGCGAAAATGTGTTCACAAATCTCAAAAACTACGTAATAATCAATATATACAGGCAACCAAAAACAAATGTAAAGCCACTTGGAACTTGATAAAGCCTAGTAGCTCTAATGATTCTAGTAATAATATTAATGTACTTACTCATAATAATGTAACTTATTATAATCCTCTTGACATATGTAATATCTTTAATGACTTTTTTATCGACATTGTTAATAATCATATTCCAAATAATTCACAAATAAATACTAGCAGTATTAACAATCAAGTACAATCTATATTTTTAAGACCTGTTGACGAAAATGAAGTGTATAAGCTGATAAGGTCTTTAAAAAGTAGCAAATCTTGTGGCTATGACGATATATCAACGATCTTACTAAAAAACAATGCACCTTACGTGACTCGTCCCATGACTCACTTGATAAATCTGTCATTTGTGCAGGGTGTGTTTCCTAATCAGCTTAAATGCTCTATAGTAAAACCACTTTTTAAAAAAGGAGACAGAAAAGACCCAAATAATTACAGACATATTACTTTGGTTCCCGTCATGTCGAAGGTTATGGAGAAGGCTATGTTTGTACGACTAATGGACTATTTGGCTTTACATAACATACTACTGCCTGAACAATTTGGGTTTCGAAAGTCACGATCTACTGAACTGGCCTGTTTTGAGTTCATAAAAGAAATATCAGAAGCTGTTAATAATAAACTACCAGTAACATCAATATTTCTTGATATGAGTAAAGCCTTTGACTGCGTTAACCACTCAAAGCTCCTTTCCAAACTTAGTTACTATGGTATTAGAGGTAATGCCCTTGATTGGATGAGAAGTTATTTAGTCGACCGATTCCAATGTACTGAAATCTCAAGAATGGTTACTGACAATAAGACATTCATAAAGCAAAAGTTCAGGTCTCGGAGCCGAGTTAACGGGGCAGGAGTGCCCCAAGGAAGTAATTTGGGACCTTTACTGTTCTTGTTGTACATCAATGATCTGCCACAAGCAACATGAGAAAAGTGTATACTCTTTGCAGATGACACAACAATAATAATAAAAGGAACCCACAAAACCATGTACGAATCGATCGTAAATAAAGCATTGACCGATGTTAACACATGGCTGGTAAGTAACGATCTCAAAATCAATGCAGACAAGACTTCATTTTTACAATACCGCTCATATAAGTCAAATCCAGTGCATATAAGTGTAACCCTTAATAATACACCGATCGATGAAACACACACTTACAAGTTCTTGGGCATAGTGATCGACCAAAATTTAAATTGGAAAGGTCATATAGATGTGGTGTGTTCTAAGTTGTCTAGGTTTGTTTTCGCTTTAAGGAGCCTAAGAAATTCTATTTCTGTTCGGGCCGCACTGACTGCTTACCATGGGTACGTGTCATCCATTCTCAATTACGGACTTTTGCTCTGGGGCAACTCTGTCGACGTTCAGAGGGCATTTCTGGTACATAAAAAATGTTTGAGAGAGATAGCTGGGGCTAAATTTGATGACAGTTGCACACCTCTATTTCAAAAATATGAAATTCTCCCGTTAGCTTGTATGTACATTTTAAAGGCATGCCTATTCACTAAAAGTCATCCAGAATATTTTAAAAAGCGGGAAGAAATGTTTAGAAGGGACCTGCGGGCTCAATATAAAAATATGTTTTACCAGCCAGCTTGCAAATCTGACATATATAGGAAAAATGCATATAACATGTGTATCGTTTTATTCAATAACCTCCCTCACGAATTGAGAATAATGCATGGAAATGAGTTCAAGAAGGAACTGTCTAAATTTCTACTGCAAAACTGTTTTTATACTGTCAAAGATTATTTAAATTTCTAATTGTAATGTGATTAAATTTGTATTATTATCTCATGACATAACTTTTGTATAACCATTTATTTCTGTTAATGTAACTAAATTTGTTTTATTATTTTTTGACATAACTTTTGTATAAAAATTGATTTCTGTTAATGTAATTAAATTTGTATTATTATTTCATGACATAGCTTTTGTATAACAATTTATTTCTCTATTAAGTGTAATTTATCATAATATTCGAATTTGTTGGAAATGTCATTATTTATTAGTACCTACCTAAATCACAAAGTATGTTGTTACCAAATGTAATATATAAATATTTTGCATGTTGGCTTTATGTCGACTGAATACTGATTCTCAAAATGCTGTAAGAAAGACCTAATTGTAACGTATTCTTGCAAATAAACATTTCTATTTCTATTTCTATTTCTATTAAATACATAGACAGCCATGACCAAGGAACAAATATTTGTGATAAATAAATACACAAATAATGCCCTCGCCGGGATTCGAACCCGGAACCTCCAGCTTCGTAGGCAGGGTCACTACCAACTAGGCTACGGAGGCTGACGCATTATTCAACAACATGTATCATCAGATCATCACCGTTTTTAAAAAATGTTATATTCCATACTTTAAAAAAATAGAACAGAGGACACACATCGAAAAAAATGCCGTCCCTCAGTTACAGTGTATGAAGAGTGGCGCAGAAAATGTCGGAAAAGATCAAATGTATTTTTCGGAAATGTATGAAAATTTCGTTTTTTTTCCGTTTTTTTGTCCTGTTTGGAAATTAACTGGATTTAATCCGGAAACGTTCAACGCTAATGAAGCCCCACCGCCAATTACCTACGCCGTAGTAGTTTAGTTATTCATGGAACACATGTCCTTATCAAATTTAATTACTGTAGTACTTAGATATAGTTTCCAAGTGAATTGATTTGAAATTGATTGATTCACGTCACGGATGGAGCATTTCGGACTTAATCGCAGTGATAATCTATTCTGTATGACAGACGTTACCGATATCATTATCATTTTCACTGCGACAAGGTATAGGCTTTATGCCTTAGTTTCGATTTGCTTTTGACTGTATCGAAGCTCTGCCTCGACCATAACAACAAAAATATTTCATAAAAAAATCGACCAGAACCCACTCGGAGCAGCTCAGTTTTCGGCCTTGACGCCTCGCCTTCGGCCTTCGGCCTTCAGGCTCGGCTCACTAGTTATATTGAACGCTCGAAAGCACTGTTTCTCGCAGCTTGACCTCAACTATCAAATATCTATTCAACGATACCCCACACTGTACGAGTACCTATATCGAAATAAAAAATCATCCCCACTTTACTACTAGGTTTTCTACATTTTATTCTACTACAGCTATGCTATTCTCTTAATCACACATTCGACGCTGCGTTCGTCAACGAGTTCGACGACGAGACAGCCTTCACTTTGACGTAGAGCGCAGCGCTACGAAAAACGGTATTCACTAACGTAGAACAGCTCGTCGTCGAACTGTAGACGGTAACTCTCGACGCAGTGTAGTCCCAGCTCACGCCGCATTCGTCGCCGAGCGCTAGTGTCGTTTAAAGTACATTAGTGAATAGGTACCATTTTTAGGCTCGACGCTGCCGCAGCGCTGTCACAGCGCTGTTAGCAAGGCGGTTTCCTTAGTGAATAACACTGCTGGTCGCCCGCAGACCACGAACCCTCTAAAGTGTTCGAAACGTCGGAATGAAGTTAAAGTTAACTAATATACGCGAGTTTATCCGTTTTAATAGATTTATTACATGAGTGATCCTCGCGGTAACCGAAAAAAGTATTGTATGGCTCATAATAGTCATATTATTTTCGTTGTCTTGTTTCATATACCACTCTGTCACGCTTTTAGTTGCTGTTTCGACTCAGTATATAAAAAAAATCCGGTGCGCTTGTATTTCTTTTTCACGCTAGATTTTAATCCATACGTCAAAAATTGGAAACAAAACATCATCTCATATAAAAATCACAACTGTGTCACGTTTTTCCGGGACACAAAATAAGACAAAGAAAATAATTTTGACCCCTTATTCTACTACTTTGTCGGGTTCATTAATATGTATACCTAGCTGTACCAAATTGCAAATTTCTAGTAGGTAGGTACTAACGGTCACTGAGCTATGCTGCGGACAGACGGACGACGGACATTGCGAAACTATAAGGGTTCCTAAGTTTACTACGGAACCCTATAATAATACTTAATAGATAATTGCGCTGGCACTCGCTAGCAACATGCTGAGATGAGGCTTACACTTTTTTTATTAAATTTGTATTTTTTAACTCGTTTCTGTATATTGTGATTTTTGTTATGTTACGAATAAACTTATTTCTATTTTCTATAATTATCTAATTGAACTAAAATATTACAATTTACAACTTGATTTACAAAAATAGAAGAGATCTCATGCGCCATTGTTTTTCAAAGTTGTCCCCCCACTTTGTAACAAAGGTATTTTTATATGATTTCTACTCAAAATCGATCGTAATAGGAGAAATATATATCCCAAAATTTACATACCTATATATTTTTTCATTTCGTTACCGCCATACAAAATGTGTGAAAAAATATTAACGGACTAGAAAAAAAACTTTGGCAACAATTTTTTCCTATCAGAATCGAAAGAGCTCGCGATTCTGAATGGAAATTATATTAAAAGTTCCAAATCCAAAAGGGCAACTTTGAAAAAAAGGCCCCTCATACATTATGCATATAAAAAACTAATGGTAAATTTATATCATAGGTCACTTAATGGGGACTATATCGACAATGAGTTTTTTCTCTGGAGCCAGAACGAGACGATACGGGTCGAGAGAGAAGGAGCGGACAGTGTTCTTGCCCGCCTCCAGCTTGAATTTGGAGAGCAGCCGGACCAGGCACACCCGGGACTGCACTTGCGCGAACCGCATGCCTGGAACACAAAACCAAACCGTGAATAACGATAACATAAAAAAACTGGGGCTGAAGGATCGAACAATATTCGATGCTGCGTTCTACTCATTTCAGGATTGAAACTTAAAAAAATACTCTTACATCGGCGGCCAGTAGACTTATGATGGTACCGTGTTTAATCGTTTATCGTTGCTGTCAGGTTCTAACAAGTATGCAAGTGCAAAAATGACGAGTAGCACGATAAATGGTAAACGCATGATCATCTTATGTTTATCTTAGCTTTGAGGTAGCCCGATGGTAAGGGCATCTGCCACGAAAGCTGATGCGGGTAATTTTTTTTCCTTGGCACTGGTCTCACCGCGAGCTACTAAGCTATGAACTATCGGCTATAAACACGAACAAAAGATACTCACTCCCGTGTAAATAAAAGAGACACGGCGATACTCGCCCAGCGATCACCGCCGGTGGGACCAGTGCCTATACTTCTTTTTTCGATTAGGAGTAGGTAAACAATCTGTGGCCTATTTCACCATAATTACAAGTGTGACAATTGTAAAATATCACTGTTACTGACATCACAGGCATCCGTAGGCTACGGCTATCGTTTACTATCGGGCGGTCCATGTACTTGTTTGCAACCAACATAAAATTATTACTAATGACGTTTTTAAACCGTTAATAACTTAATTAAAAGGACATGCAAAAACAGATGTCAAGTAAATTAACGATATCCGTGAGAATAATTCACTTGAAGGCTAGGCAAAAATATAAAATCGAAACGTCACAAAGGAAAAAAAAACGAAAACTAAATGCATGTGTAGGTGTAGTGTAAGCATAAATGTCAAAATCAAGATGTAAATATGTAATTACTTACCAATGCAGTGGCGCGGGCCGAGACCGAAAGGCAAGTATGCGCAAGAGTGCCTCTCAGCAACGTTTTCTGGAGAAAATCTCTCGGGATCAAACTTTTCAGGGTCCGGGTAGTACTTCTCATCGTGATGAATTCCGAATACAGACGTCATAACCATCTGATCCTTAGCTACTTTCACATCTGTCCCGGGGCATACGTAATCGTTTATTGCTTTCCGTTGTAAATTATCCACGATTGGATACATCCGAAGAGTTTCATCAAAAACTTGTTCTAAATATGTCAGCTCGTTTCAACTTCAATTCGATCATCATGCCTCTTGAGGTATTCGTTTATTTCATTTCTTAATTTGTCCTGTATCTTAGGATCTATAGCGAGATGGTACAACATAAAGCCCATCGTAGAAGCAGTAGTCTCGTACCCTGCTGCGTAAAATACAAATGCCTGAGCTTCTATTACACTATTAGTTATTTCTAAAGGCTTAATGTCTTCGTTACCTGATCGTTTCGAAGCTTCAATCTCTTTTTTATTCCTCATTTCTAAAATTAAATCCATAAAGTCTTTTCTATTTGTCGGGATTCCATTTCTTTGGGTGATCACTGTTTCGACGATTTCTTTAAAAAATTTCTTCATATATCCCGGAAATAGATCCATATTGATTTTTTTCAGCAAACCAGGGTACATCATATCTAGTTCGATGGCAAAATTTGGACTAAATATCTCCTTGTCGACTCTCTTCAGTGCTTCTATATCTCCACGGAAGGTGTCTATATCGAGACCAAAGGCGCACGCGGATATGGCTGCCATTGTATACTTCTGCACCAACGCATGAACGTCCTGCGCGGGTTCCGTGGTAATGATCTCAGCGACGTAGTCAGTAAACTTGTCTGCTCGATCGTTGAGCAAGTGCATCATGTTCTTCAGTTTTTGGTTGGTGAACATGGGTGAGAATCTACTTCTCAGCGCTCGCCAGGTGTCCCCGTCTGAGTGGAAGAGGTTTGTTCCAAGCCCTGTCTTGCTGAACTCGACGCCGCGGTCCACGAAATTGTCGAAATCCTTAATTGTGATATGCTTCAATACATCCAGGTCACGTATGAACAAACTAGGAGTTGTCATTCGGAATATCCCCACAACTTTCTCGTTGGGGTAATCGTCGTAAACTTTCCGGAAAATTACTGATACAGGCACAATACGCAGGGTAGATTTTAACAAGTTTCCAAAGAACGGTACGGGTTTAGGTCCGGCAACATTTCGGGCTTTCCAGTAATCGAACGTTCTTGTGAAGTAGTAGTACAGCCCGCAGACGACGGCCGCCAAGGACGCTGTCCAAATAGATATCATTTTACAATATAAATATTCTAAACAATTCACTACTATGGACTTCTGCAGAGTGCCGAATGTGAACTCGAGTGATCGTTTTATATGTAAAGATAATTTTTGGTCCACGTTGTTGTGATGACTAGCGTTATAATCGTTAAGTCATTACTCGCGACGAGTTTTGTTGTTGTAGATAATGTTGAAATATTTATATCAATCAAGTTTTAGTCTGTCGCGTGTTCGTGAATATTTTGTATATAACCTTTGACCCATTACATTCATGTTTCACTCTAAATGAGTTTATTTGATTTATGTTTACTATGACAAGCCATGATTTTGTTAAATTCCATACCACTTGGGAATGATATGGGTAGCTTGGCTTGATTACATGAAGGCTCCCGTGTTTTCATGTAGAGTTCATGTCAGATCGCGAACATTACAAGACAAGTTGTTGTGGTAAACATACAACCATTCACCCTTCACGTCCTTTCATTTTTGCGATAGATTTTATTGTTATGTAATGTAATAATATAAGTGTTGAGATGTACTCACAGTACATCACGTATGAAGCATGTCAGCGGATTTGAACACTCTCCGGGAATTGAACCCGGAATCTCCTGTTTCATAGGTAGGGTCACTACCGACTAAATAAATAAATATCTTGGGACATCTTACACAAATCGACCTAAGCTACGGAATTTAACCAATCATTAAGGTGATTTGTCCAATTGTAATCACAATTACTCTGTACTATTTGGTTCCTCAAGCGTTATTTACGTAACACAGATTAAAATATTATCTAATGAGTTGATAATTATCGATAAGTGAGGCTCTTGGAAGGGCAATGTCCGTATTCGTTCAGCTATACTACCCACAACAGAAACTGGCTGCTAAGGTCATTAACGCCATCTCCTTTACACTAACAAATACCGGGCAAAACTGAGAGAGATGGCATTCTGACGTCAGAATATGCCAGTTACTGTTGCGCGTAGCACTTAATAGAACAAGTTTGCATAATCTTTTTCGTGTATTAGTCATGACTTGTATTTTCATCAGCGGAATAAAAACAAACGGTTCACGGTAATTTACATTATGTTAAGTAAAGGCGCGTATACACCGCTTGTAATAAAAATGTAACGGTACGGAATCGCAGTAGTACATATCGTAAAATGTATTTTAGGGTGTCCCTCATTTTGTGATTTTTAGAAATTTATCTCGCAAACCACCTAAAACCGGATTTATCTCAAAACCTCCGAAAAAAATCAGCTCTTTCTTTTAACACCCGTGCTAACTTTTATCAGAAATTCCCATACAAATTACTCTGAAAACAATTTGGTCAGATAGTAAGTTTATAATTATGTTTATAGTTTTTTTTATATTCTCATCAAGTTCTTAACTTAGTATTTTCTTCGCTTACCGCGAGGATTACACATCATCATCATCATCATCATATCAGCCGAAAGACGTCCACTGCTGAACATAGGCCTCCCCCAAAGATTGCCACAATGACCGGTCCTGCGCCACCGGCATCCAGAGGATTACACATGAAATAAACTTATTAATGTAATATGCAACGTATGTATAATAGGTACGCAAGTTTATCCGTTATCATAGTTTTATTGATTCAAGTTATTTTTATGAAATGATGTTTATAAGGCAGGAGTATAAGCTAATGTCAAAAAAAATATCAAAAAGGATTTAAAATTCTTTATTATCATACATTGTATAGGAAAATCGCAGAAAAGTCAACACGGGTGGCAGTTACAGGAATATACTGAAATTTATTTCAGAGTGATTTCAGGTAAAACAAGCCGGTTTAGGGGTATGCGTTAGTCATTTATAAAAAAATCGTAAATAAGGGTCACCCTAATGTATTTGTTTCGTAAGGATTCGCGGAATAAAATGCAAAATACGCAACTGTTTCATGAAAAATTCTCACCAAAAATCGTTCGTGGGTGAATATCTTACAACCACCTAATTTTGATGGCATCATTTTGTGCCGAATTTTCTATTCATTACAATGTGCTACTTTGTCATTTGAAGGAGACACGGTATCTTAAACAAATGGCGAAGTATAACATTGAGACGTTTAGAAACTTCGGCAAAAATAATGTCACCAAAATTAGGCGGTTGAAACGGTCAGATTTTCACCCTCGTATGGGGCACACGTCGGTGTCGCAGCGTACGTGTTGCGGTTATTAAGCATCGGTGTGGAGAGGACTCGTCAAGTTATTACCTTTACGGCGCGTCGCTGCGATTTCGTACCATCACCGTTTGTTAAGCGGCGGTGTGGGGAGCAAGTGGTAAAAATGGTAGGTACAGTCAAGGGCATTAATATATATACACTTCTCCATACTGATCCCTTACATTAATGCACTATATATTAATGCACTCGACTGTACGCATGCGACGCGTCACAGCTGGGTCAAAATTATTTTCGTTGTCTTGTTTCATACCACTCTGTCACGCTTTTAGTTTCTGTTTCGAATCAGTATATAGAAAAATCAGTGCACCTGTATTTCTTTTTCATGATAGATTTTAATCTATACCGTAAGATGGGACTATTTGGTAACATTGAAATTAAAGGTGTTAGACCCATATACATGTTCGTATCGTAACATTTGGAACAAATATCTTATACTTGGGACCACGTATTTTCATAATATTCAATGCTAAAAAGAAATCGGGCTTAATGCTGTTTTCTCCTTAATACCAAATAGCCCCATCTTACGGTACATCGGAAATTGAAAAAAAAACATCATCTCATACAAAAGTTACCTCTGTCCCGTTTTTTAGGGACACAAAATAAGACAACGAAAAGAATTTTGACCCAGCCGATTCCTCGCCATTTGTGATCGGTGATCGCACCTAAAAGGTACGTTTACACCTTTTTTACTTCGTATGGTTTACATCGTTTTGTGTAACTGTGTGACGCTGCTGCCCATCATCAGGTCATCAAAAAATGAATGATTAAGGACACTTCAATCCCTCTCACGACACCCACGGGAGGAGTTGGGGTGGTGATAAATGTATTTTTTTTACCAATGTTCCCCAACGTGGTATAATATTATTTATTTATCATCGTCATCATATCAACCGAAATACGTCCACTGCTGAACATAGGGCTCCCCAAAGATTGCCACAATGACCGGTCCTGCGCCACCCGCATCCAGCGGACTCCTGCGACCTTCACTAGGTCATCACTTCATCAGTCTACCTACCCACGCTGCGCTTTTATTATTTATTTTTTCTACTCCCGTACTATTATTTGTCATTACTTACAGTTGTCAAGACAAGTCTATTATAGTCTATTCCCTATAACCGCATTCGGGTATAGATACACTGGTATACACGCAGTGCGTTTTTGGATTTTAAGACACCTCGTGTATACAAGACGTAATGAAATACATGGCTGCTAACCTAATTTTAAATGTCATTTCTGATGAATAGAGGATCTTCTTGTTTTTAATTTTCACATCTTCCGCCCGACACTGATGATTAAAAAAATTGTTTTTGAGAAAATTTGTGAATTTTACAGAATTTTTCGAATATAAGTGAGTGGTCGTAGAAAAAGTATTACACTGCAACATTAATTGAGTCAAAAAATGCTCGTGGCGCATTTAATAACAATTTCCGGATTTGCCTCAAATTGTTACCCACGCCAGTACGCCACTCACCTTTTTTGACCTCTCTTAAGGCGAGGTAATAGTAGAATTCCCGTTTGTTTTTTTCAGTTTTCTTAATAATACTACTTCCTTATGATGTAAAACTTACATATGTTACATTTAAGAACTTGATCTATCACGCATTGATTAGTATTAGGTACTTAAATAAACTTAGTCATATAGAAAACGACCCCAAACATAGGTCTAATCTCTGCATGAAAACTCATTTTGCCACGAAACAAGATAACTTTACCAAGAAAAAAATATATCAGAAGAAACGTCAAAGTCTGTGTCAAATGTATTCGAGATAAAATCATTAATATTGTAAGAATTATATTTCATCATACAAAATATGTGAAATTGTGCTCCCGGATCGTACTTGCGGTCATCTTTCAGTCCCAATCGGGACCTGTCGGAGGGAGGACGTACGTCAATTTTGCGCACCGCTGTCGTCAACCAAACTATCTTTAAAATTGGTGTGATAACACATAAAAAAAAGTTATAGTCACTGGCGCTTCGGAGACTGAATAAACATAAGCGGTGAGTGATAATTTAGTCACTTAATCACTTAGTCACGTAGAACTACGTTATTCAATTTATCAAACCAAAATAATAACAAACATATAACACAGTATAGATAAAAACAGTAGGATGACTACTGGTGATAAGACCATGACACATTTTGACATGACGAAAATAGTAAAATAATTAAGAATGATACCTCTCTATTAAAAATAGGATTTTATGTCCATAATGGTTCGTTATCATGCAATAAAATTTTAAAAATACAATTTTATTTTGGAACTCGAATTATTTTATGAAATGTTTTGCAAGTAGTCACGGTACTTTGTGCTAATCTCTGAAATCAAATCAGATATCGTAAAATGCTACAACATTGCAACCTGCCACAAGTTTGCCTGCTAAGGAAAAACTTACTTTTCTACTAAATCGTTGTTTATTTATTACTTCTAAAAATGGTAAAAGATATAGAATCTGTCCGGCTACCGACTTCAATTTATAATTTCACAGAAACACAGTTAGTTTGAAGTAATCCGGAGTCTACGCTTGGAAAACACCAACGTGTTTTTGTGGTATGAGTTCGACTAAAAGCTATATACCTGGTAGCTCCAATTAACGTACCAAGCAGCCTGTTAAATTTAACAGAATTAAAAAAAACCACTATTTACATGTCGCAGCTTTAATAATAAACCGTCATAACTCAAAATTGTCAAAAATTTTGTTAATGTACTAAAACGCAATATTTTCGATAGCTTTACCTTGTCTCTTTCTCAGAAAAATAGCGTTAATGAGAGAGATGGCATGAGTTGCTACGTTTAAATCACGCGATTCAATTTGTGCTAAAGAGGCTAACTAAAATTATGATCCGGTACATGAATAGGAAGGATACTCATGATGAGAGACATTTCGATATATTATCGCCTTACTGTATAAAAGATGAGTAAAAGTTATTTTAGAGTTTGTATTAAAAAATAGGTAAATTCGAAGTTAATGCGTTTTATGACAAAATAGTTATTGAAACTAAATGATATATTTCAGATTATTTCGTTTCAACAGTAACAAGCGTCGTTTTTTTTTTATTTGTTCCATTATATTAATCTAATTTAAAATAATATTTTATCATAAAACGGTATATTTCCGCAACGGTTTTTTCTAAGCTCAATTTATTATATTTATCACACTGATTTCGTTTTAGTTTGAAAGTAATATCCAAATAGACACTATGAACAATGCAATTAATATAATACTTTAACACATTAACACAATGTAGTAACAAATAAAATAAATTGACCTATTTCTCAAACTTTAAACTCGGTTTCCCAAAATTCGCATTTTTTAAGTTATGACGGTTCATTTCTAAAGCTGCGATGTGTATTTTGATCCAGATTAGCTTAGAAATACAATCAAAATCACAGATAACGTATACTTTAAGAGTTATTCAAAAAAACATGCATATAATCTCCTTGCAATATTTTTAGCATTTTACGGTAACAAAAATCTAAAGAAACTATGACAATAACATGACATTATTTTGAATGTGACATTCCAGAGGCATATAACGTTTAATTTCGATTGTATTTTTTAACACCTTTGTGTATTGAGTTCGCGTTTTGTGACTAGCTTTTTATTATGTACACTTTATATTATGTATTTATGTACACACTTCCAACCTTTACAGGTAAGGTCCGAGATCTCGGTCTCGGTCTCGGTCTCGGCATTCTCGGCCGAAAATCGAGCCGAGATATTCCTCTCGGCTCTCGGCCAAAAATGGCTGTGACTCTCGGCCGTGGCCGAGATTCGTAGTTAGCTGTAATTGGCCAACTTGACGCCATCTCGCGAACTTACTGCGATTTTATTGGTGTCATATTGACATGAACTGACTTAAATTTCACTTTAAAATGAACGGAAGAAATAATTTAGAGTAAGCGACCCCTATCATACTATCGATAAAAATACCTAAAATTCGAATACCGGTTTGTGGGGTCCTACATAAAAAAAAATACAAAAAAAAATGCTGTATTTAGTTTGACGTTGGACTTACTAAAGGTATTTCCTAGGGTTTTTATGTCATTTATACGTTTTTTATCCTTTCTATCAAGTCTCGGTCTCGGTCTCGGCCGAGACTAAAATATGGGTCTCGGTCGGAACTTACTTACAGGTAGGTACCTACTAAACTTAAGATAATGTTTTGTGTGTAGGTGTAGATGTAGATACACGAACGTCAGACTATGTTCGATACCCAAGTGTCACAATAGTTAACATGGTTTTAGACATGACCTTAAAAATCATACGGCTGAGTGTCCACGTTTCCTAATTACAAACATAAAACCTAGAAAAATTGCTAGAATGATGTAAATAATGTTTGTAAACGAATGTCGCGTGACTTTAATATTTAGTTTAGTCGGAGATCGATTCCAGGCTTCATCTATAGTTACAATCGTATACATTTTCGTATTAATAAATAAAAATAAACCGGCCAAATGCGTGTAGAACTCACGCGCGGAGGGTTCCGTACCATTATCAATCATTGATCAATCATAAAAAAAAGTTACAGTTAAATCAACGTATCTCAAAAACTAAAAGAAATAATTTTATCAAACCAAAAATCGTTGAAAGAGTTTATTGATATGCTTAACATATGTTTTTTAGTTTAAGACATAGAGGGATTAATTTAGACTCACTTTTCTTTCTCTTGAGAGCTGATATCTCAAAAACCGTTCACTGAAATAAAGATGTGTTTTAGAAACCTTTATATCATTTCGTGGACCTTATATCAAAAGTCTTGAAAATCAGCATTGTTGCTTCATTTTTTACGATATTGTACGCCTGATACGCATTATAGGACCGCAAATCTATAACGAGTTTCTTATTAAATATTAATGGGATAGTCTTGCATCCGTGTATTTTCTCAATTTACCGTCTACTTTACATATGGCTTGCTAGAGATTGCCAGATTGTAAATTAATCACTTACATTATTATTATGTTATACTATGTCGTCTCGATTTACACTAGTCGCATAGTTGCAGTACTGAAAATATTTTTACTATGAGTATCACAGTATCATGTCATCATTGACGGCGACTGTCACGGGTGTTAGCGGAGGCTGGACGACGCTTAAAACTAGCGTTGGGAGGTCAAAGACTATGGCCTACGGAAGCCTTCGCGCGCGAGTCCGACTCGCACTTGGCCGATTTTTTTTATGCTAATAAATACCGGTATATACCCCACAATATACCGACACCGGCTAGTAAATAGAGATTTTTTTCGAACCCCACTTTTATTTTATTTGGAATTTTTAATATGATTTCGATCCTGCTAGGAAAAAATATTAGCCCCAAGGATTTTTTTCCATTTCTTTACCATTTTTTCATACATTTTGAATGGCGGTCGGTAACGGAATGGAACGTTCGAAAAATGTATTAAGTATTTATTTAATTTTTATTGCTCAAAAGAAAAAAACTTACGGCGAGGTAAGTGCAGAATTCCTGTCCGTTTTATTGAGTTTTCTTAATAATACTACTTACTTATGATGTCAAACTTATATGTGTTACATTTGGAAACATGATCTAAGTATCGTAAAACGATATGTGGTAGGTATTTAAATCAACTTCCCTGAATAAAAAACGATCCCAAACATAGGTCTAGTCTCTGTATAAAAACTCATTTTGCCAAGAAAAAAATATATCAGAAGAAACGTCAAAGTCTGTGTCATCGAAGTATGACAAGTAATCGTTGATATTGTATGAATTGCATTTCATCATACGAAATATATGAAATAGTGCTCCCACATCGTTCTTAGGGTGATCGTTTAGTCCCAGGCGGGACCTGTCGGAGGGGCGTCAGTTTTGCGCACCGCTATTGTCAGCCAAATTATTCTTAAAATGGGAGATAAAAAACATAAAAAAAAGTTATCGTCACTGGCGCGTCGGAGAATCAATAAACAGATATCGTGAGTTCCTAAATTAGTATAAATACGTTGTTCAATATATCAAACCAAAATAATAACAAACATATTACACAGTATATATAAAAACAGTAGGATGACTACTTTTCAACTGATTATGAGCATGACACATTTTGACATGATGAAAATAGTGTAATAATGCAAATCCGATAAAATAAAATAAATACCTACCTACACATTTCATAGGAACTCAAATTATTGTATGCAATGATTTAATTTGTGTTTTGCAAGTAGTAGTCACACAAGTCACATTACTTTGTACTAGTCCTACCCATCAAATAAAACAGACCTAGTTCCGGTTTAGGCATCAGGCGTGAAAAAATCTGACATCTAATATTTGTCGGAGGGACAGCCGAGAACGGGGTGGGCGAATATTTAACTATACTAGCTACTGATCGTATCTACTTACAAAGGTGTATACTATGCATGGACGCACATAATTAAACACAAGGTAAATTACAATCTTTATTATACTGGTTCACAAATGATAAACCTCTGTCGTGAGAAGAACCAGCAAGAAACTCAGACGGTCTTACATTTTCCAAACTTTAAATAATCACAACAAGTACACACTTAAAACAAGACTATTTACAACACTATAAACTATACTGATAGAACACGACTGGAGAGTTATAAGCTTGCGTCCATGCATCATTTACTCAACCCTGGAATGCTTTATTCCAACTCTAAATCAAGAATGAATCCTTGTACACTGCGCTAGTGACCTTTTATAATGTCAGCTCCAAACTACCTGCTTCATAGGCGGGTAGATATCAACATGACGTTTAATGTCTACCTACATGGGCCAAGCAAAGAACATCTCAAGCAAAACATTGCTTATCGTTTTCTAGATTTTATAACTCTTAACAAATTAAATGTAAACATTGCAAATAAGACTATTCTTATTGTAAATAAGACTATTCAGACGTTCGATGACTCGACATGTCGTACACGTCTGCGCCAACTGAAGCATGTCTCCGACACGGCCATACTGACAAGACAAGCGTCCTCGCTTGTATCTGAAACAAACACGTACACCAGTAGTCTTTGTTACCACTCGGTCACTCCTGACCAAATTATCTGTCTACGTAAAATCATCTCAACTCAAGAAAAATAATTTTAATCTTTGCAACTGAATTTAGGATCACTTATGGTCAATTAATTACCACCAATTTCAAATCTAGAGCAAACAAGTATCATCTGGCTTTCGTAGCCACATTTTACGTAAAACATTACAGAAAACTTTCGGAGGAACATAATGTCATTCGTGGCCTATTGGTTATCACATGACCACACACACTACGCGCATCCCCAAGGGATCGCCGATTCATCCCTATGACACTACGGTCTCTAAAACGCGACCTCCGCCAGTGCCTGTCGCGCACCGCGTACCCACGGACTACTCACAGGCAGACACAACGGGCTACGGCTAGGATCAAGCCTCTGGTACGGTCGACCCATTCTGACCTCAATACATAATGGGATAGACATGACTACTGTTAAATTTTACGAAATCAAATTGGAAACAATTTTACACACGACCATTTCACACTCCTCTTCTATAACCTGTTAGAGGATCGTAGGAACATCTTACAATCGTCCACATGATTCTATACACATCTACCACTGTAGCAAGTTACGCAGGTAAAACCACCAACTATTATCAGAAATACTGTAAGCAAACTCGTCGTCCACAACCTCAGCAATGTACACAGAAAAACAATCTACAGTCATCAACACAACATGTCACAAAACACCCGCTATCAGAGTAAAGTACACGGACACATCTATAACCTTCAGCGCAGTCACTGACTGACCTGAGTTTAACTGACTGATCTGAGTAAATAAAGTTTGCAAGAACACTTTAACTCTCAACAACATTGTTGGCAAACTCATCATCCACGACCTTAGCAAGGTACGCAGGAATACCATCTACAGTCACCATTAATACTGTAGGAACACTTCATCTACGACCTCAGCGAGGTACGCAGGAATACCATCTACAGTCACCATAATACTGTAGGCACACTTCATCCACGACCTCAGCTAGGTACGCAGGAACACTGTCTACAATCATCACATGATTGTACGAAAACCATCCACAGTCACCAAACTGACTGTGGGCATACTCTGAAGCCAACTTATTACTTTGCCCAACATACGATTTACAACATTCGTCATCACGTTTGGGATTTTGACAAGACAATGTCAAAAATCATGCCAGTCTTTAGGCAATTAACACCCCGGCACATTTTTACCCCCAGAACGTAACGGTATACCAAAAATTCACATCTATCATCACGTCATCAAATATCACTCAGTTACATTTCTTGACAACCAAGTTCTGTTTTACCAATTAAAAGTCAAAATGATTTAAACTAAAGAGTCAATCCCTCGACTCAAACAAAAACGTAAGTTACTCAACCAGGTTACACCATAACCATGCACCTGATTCAATTTTTGTCCATGGGCTTGTTAGGATCCAATAACCCATCAGAAGTTAACCATTTCAGCCGCGTAAGTGCTACTCCTCGCAAAGAGTATACTGCACATAAAAAGCAGTTCACGTGCACCTTTTACATGCTCCGGAACTTCCGATGCGATTATTAGATCACGCTCAATCCATCGAACTTGCTCTCAGTCCATTGAAAGCTCAAATGACATAAGAACTCATTAAACTTAACAATTACCCTTTCCGCATTTAAAGTAGTTAATACAAAATTAAATGCCGCAATTCAGTATCATATTTTCTTTAGGTACTCATTTAATCAACTATTGACTTCATTAACATTTGAAACAGACTAGCCAGTCTGTCTATGTACTTACTACTTTACTAGCTAGTAACCGACATAGTTCTACAATAGTAAAAATGAAACACTTCACTTCAACAAAAACAACAAATGGGTTGCAGTACTCACAGCAGTTACAATACTCCAGATGCTACACCGAGCAATAGAGTCTTAACAACCACCTCCATGGCTGTCGGACAATCAAAACGCATTGACCACTTACACCATTAAACCAAACGCACGCCACTCACAGTCGTGGCCGCACTGAGACGGAAAAATAGATCCGATTTTACACCTACGACTACGAATGATAAATGGTGTATGTAGTCCGAGAAAACTGAACCCAACAAAAATGTAAATAGTTTCATTCCACGATTGCAAACTATACGATTGCAAACTATAATGACTAATTCTAGTACCCACCATTTTAATTGAACTAAGGTAGTCAAACTGAAACTATTGACGGTCCAAATAATAAGAAATGATTATCATCATCATCACCATAACCACCATCATCATCACAATAACCATCATCATCATCATAATAACCATCATCAACATCATAACCACCATCATGATCATAACAACCATCATCATCATAACCACCATCATCATCATAACCACCATCTTCATCATAACCTCCATCATCATCATAACCACCATCATCATCATAACTATAATCATCATCATCATCATAATCATCATCATCATCATCATCATCATCACCACCATCTCCACCACCATCATCATCATCACCACCATCATCATCATCATCATCACCACCACCATCATCATCATCATCATCATCAACATCACCATCATCATCATCATCACCATCATCACCATCATCATCATCATCATCATCATCACCATCATCATCATTCTATATCAGAAATTGTTAAAATAGATCTCAATGCGTTTAATAAAACTTTAAAGTCTTTAATAAACTTGCGTAACCTTACGTTATCGCTGTCTAATTTAGTTTTAATGTTGCATTTCTTGCTCAAGTTTTAACTCTATAGAATCGAAAGGGTAGAAGCCCTCGATGACTCAACAACATTAGCTCAGGGCTCAAATAGCTCAACAAAATGTGAACTCCTCACCGGATTGACAACGTGTCTACACCACGCGCTGCACCACGTGTTCACGGTAGGCAGCAGCGACACCAGTCATCAGCCTCTGGCACGCCGTCGGGACATGATGGATGACAGCAACAACTTGCAGGCCGGCAGCTCGCTCTGATTCACCATGTTGAACTGTAATCATCAAATTGTACGGTATCAGTTTTATGACAGAGATATTTTGCACGCGAGCTCTCAACTTAACCTGATCACAAAAATAAAAAGTTGAGGTTAGGGTATTGGTATCCTTTGGTAACTTTGTATTAAAATAATAATGGGCTTCACTTTACTACAACCAAGTTAATCTCGCAAAGATTAAAACGTTTTTGTAAACACAAAAACTTGACGCTAAAAATAGAAATGTCAAACTGTTATTTCTTTAAATTAATGCTTCGAATTTTGCATTAAAACAATTGGAACGAAACCTGTCCTTGTACATCCGTTGCTCCAAAAGCAACTCCCGAAGAGCTGGAGTCTTTATTCTCCTTCATTTCCTGGACGTTTCACAAGAAATTGTGGTAGTTTCATCGCAACAGCATAGACGTCATGAACGGAACTTCTGGCTACTATGAATGTGTTGTTCTTGAAATTGAAACATTCTGAGCTCGTTTCATTGCCACAACATAGTCATCAGTGTCATCACGAACGAAATCATCACGAAACATTCTGTAACATAAATTTCACATGCATAGAAAACTTAAAAAAACAGGCTATAAGAATCTATCAATTTTTGGTAGACCACATAATAAAACCACGGGTTACCAGCCCGTATTTCAGAACTGCTAGTATTTCAAAAATCAGAAAAGTAACAAGTATGAGCCATGATATTCTTTGAAATTATTTGAATTACTGTTTTTTTTTGTGAAGTGGGTGAGGTACCTACCCACACGTATTGCAACAATAGAAATTACATAAAAAAAACTAACTTGATATCTCAAATTACGTCTCGAAACAGACTTTGCTTCAAAAGATACGAGTAGTTTACACCTTATACCAAATAAAAAAGTAACGATAGTTCAACCTTACCGACTGTCGATGATTTCAAACCTCACTCTTTACGTGTGGTACATTTACCATCACCACTTATTGTAGGCGATTAGTCAACATCCCACTTTCTGATGTCGGAGGGACAGCCGAGAACGGGGTGGGCGAATATTTAACTATACTAGCTACTGATCGTATCTACTTACAAAGGTGTATACTATGCATGGACGCACATAATTAAACACAAGGTAAATTACAATCTTTATTATACTGGTTCACAAATGATAAACCTCTGTCGTGAGAAGAACCAGCAAGAAACTCAGACGGTCTTACATTTTCCAAACTTTAAATAATCACAACAAGTACACACTTAAAACAAGACTATTTACAACACTATAAACTATACTGATAGAAAACGACTGGAGAGTTATAAGCTTGCGTCCATGCATCATTTACTCAACCCTGGAATGCTTTATTCCAACTCTAAATCAAGAATGAATCCTTGTACACTGCGCTAGTGACCTTTTATAATGTCAGCTCCAAACTACCTGCTTCATAGGCGGGTAGATATCAACATGACGTTTAATGTCTACCTACATGGGCCAAGCAAAGAACATCTCAAGCAAAACATTGCTTATCGTTTTCTAGATTTTATAACTCTTAACAAATTAAATGTAAACATTGCAAATAAGACTATTCTTATTGTAAATAAGACTATTCAGACGTTCGATGACTCGACATGTCGTACACGTCTGCGCCAACTGAAGCATGTCTCCGACATATTTATAATTTATAATAGGTTGGGAAGTCCAACAGTGAACCACTTTTTTTCTAAAAACACTTATATGCTGGAAAACAACGCTAATGATATCGTTTCGGTAATGCCTTAACATTATACCAAAACCATTGATTTTGTTAAAGTAATAACATAAATTTGACTCACTGTGAACTTAGTAGGTACTTTTTGTGAACCAGCTATATTTCAATAGTGGCCCATAAATCAGTGAATGGCTAGTAAATAGTTATCACCAAGGAGGTCAAAAATCGCCAAAATATAATCGCACGATGTTTGAACGAGAACGAACGCCTATGATATATTACTAGTGATAAATAGATTATGAGACATTACAAAATATAAACATAAGTCCATATTATCATTACATCAAAATGTTACTATATATTATTATTGAAATTGAAATGTCTGAGGAAGTTTATTTAGGTAGTGAGCGTACATTTGTGACGAAAGTATTTATTTTGAATGTAAATGCTCTTGTATTTTGCTCTCAAGGGCAAAAAATAAAATTACAACTTTAACGTGACTAACGTGCTACATCAAAATATAAAACGACTTTATTTTCGAAATTGACACTCTTATACACTATCTAATTTCTACCATAGTTATTTATTTCATAACATAGATTTTGTGTAACATTATTTTATAATGACGGAAATAGGTACATGAAGGTTATTTTCTAAAATTTTACAGCATGAAAAGGAAGGTGATGGTAAAGTTTTTAAGCTCTTCAACTGATATGCGAGACGAGTAAGTATATTTTGTAATGCATCATCTCATGTCCATGTTCATATTATTATGTTCTTGTGTTTACGCCCATACGTATTCGACAAGTTTTTACCTAATACTCAGGTAATATTATCAATGAAAAGTCTAAATCCAGATCAGCTGACCTTCGCCCAGTGTTGGCAAAAAAGTATTCGAATTGACGATTGACCGATCAATCCGAATTGATAAAACTAATTCAAAATATATTGATTGAAGATTGACAATTTAGTAATCTTTGATTCGAATTGATCGATCAATCCTCAATCTTCCACCGTCAATTTCAATTCACGATTACTTTGTATGTAATGAATGTAATGTCCTTTTTATTAGAGTTCCCTACTTCTCTAGTAAACCTTTATACGTAGTTTTGCCATGTTCATCTGTCCGGCTGTCAGACTGCTTGCAGTATAGCTTCTTGGCCATTAGTACTAGAAATTTGTGATTTGGTATCCGATAAAAAAAAAGAATTAAACATGCTGTAATCATATAGAGTGGTGTATGGTTGAACTAATATTTTAAAAAGAATATTGTTCTAAAAAAAAATGACAACTTTCCTTTAACTTTTTATCCATGCGTCCAAAAAATATGAAAAGAAATCACGAGTGAGCTCATATAGAATACTTTAAAATATAATTATTTCGGACGTAATCTGATGAGCCATTTTTTAATAACTCCGGAACCCTACACTGACAGCTTTATTTTTTGTCTTCAGCTATTAATTGTATGTATCGGTCACACGTCGTACGAACCTTCTGCTCCTTTTGTTATATTTTTATAGATCCATGGCATCGGAACCACAAGGAGGTTCTATAAGAACAATGAGTAATGTTGACCCAATTGCGACCTTGACAGTTAATAAGTAAGTTGAATTGAGGATGACTTTCACAATTAATATATATTTAATGTCATCATCATCACAATTATTGTAGCCGTGAACGTCTACTACTGGACAAAGGTCTTGCTCAAATTTGGGCGTATATCGAATAATCGGCACGCCTGGCAGGCTGGTTATTGGCCGTTGTAGTGTCATCCACTGGTCCGCCTGGTGGTTATTTAATGTATTTTTATTTAGCGTTTTTGGTCAAAGAATTAGTTGGACTTTGGTTTGCATTATAATTCCGATAATTTTTTGTTTTCAACAGTGCACTAAATAACAAAGGTTTTTTGCACTAATAGTAATTATTTTATTTCTTAATTAACTTTATTCGGGACATGTACCGTGATTCGGTTTCTTTGGTAAGGATCTCCGTTGACGATACGAACCCCTTCTCCATCACAGTCGGCGTTCCACCCTTAGTCCTATTCTGTGTAGTGTGGTGCTTGATGTCGTCACGGCGGAGATACAAGATCCACCGCCGTGGTTGCTCATGTATGCAGATGACATCGCATTGACAGACGAGGACAAACAGGCTTTGGAGCGAAAGTGAACCTGTGGAAGGGCTCGGGTGAGAACGGAGGTCTGAAACTAAATGTCACGAAGACCGAATACATGGCCTGCGGAAGTACGGATCCCAGTCCCATCAACTAATGGAATGAACCTGCCCTGAAAACAGACAAGTTCAAATAACTGGGATCAGTACTGCATGAGTCCGGGACTATTGACCACGACATTAAAGCCCGAATTAGCACGGCTTGGTCTAAATGGCGGAAGGTCATAGGAGTCATCTGCCATCACAGAATACCACTTAGACTCGAAGGGCTAGTGTATAAGTGCATTATCCTGCCAGTCGTACTCTATGGCGCCGAGGTGTGGAAACAAATGCCTTAACCTAGCCCTTGACGGCCCGCGACCCCGCGGCAGACCAAAGAAGCGATGGCTAGATGTCATGAAGGCTGACATGAGTGTAAACGGGCTTACAGTATATTTTTGTTATATTATGCTGCAGCTTCATATGGTTAGTTTAGTATAAGTATTTTATGATAGTGCTTACCTTTTCTTAAGAAACAGGGGTAAACAAAAAAACGCAATAAATATTACACAAAATTCATGGTATCGAAAATAGACTTTCTTTAATGTCTTCCATACAAAATGCTAATTTCATGGGTTACCTATATAACCAGATGTAAGAATTCTTATAGCACAATCAGACGCTATAATTAAATGCAGAATGAATACACGTTTTCATAAATAAGTTTCCCTCAAAAGGCATTTCTTTATAATTTAGCTAATCTATATAAATGAAATGTGATTTCATAATAACAAGCTAGCTGTCTATGCAATTGTAATTGTGCAATATTGGTTATCTTTTATTTATAATTTATACATATTCAGGACTGCAATGAACAATGTTGATAATGATGTAATGGGAAACGAAGAGGATCATAGCCATATATCAAGTAATCCAAAAAACCAGTGAGTATATACACAAGAATGTTGACATTAAGTGCAACCAGTGAGTCCGCAGCAAGAACAGTTCAGTTTTGCGCTGAGATCCGTGATACATTTGTAACGTGTTTATTGATATTTGTAGTTTTATTTTATTGGAAACCCACAAAATCCATTTCGATGAATCTGAAATGACAATATAACGTGTGATTTCAAAATAAGAACGTAACTACGTTTATATGGACGGAGAAATGAGTTTGCAGCGGACTCGTAAAACAACTGGCATACATATAGTTGACCTTTTTTGAGCTGAGCTCGTTATCTTAAAATTCCAGTAGTCTTGGGTTGTAAACCACAAAGTAAGATAACAAGCACTCAGTAAAAGCAGAATATAACTGCCTTAGAAAGTTAGTATAGATTATCGACTCTATTCTTTGCACAATAGACAACAAAATAAACAAACTAAATAATGGCACGCGACTAATGACCCTGGCGGCACGCCTTTTATCTCTAAGTGCAAAATGTGGGAAGTGCTATTTTTTGGTCAACGCATTGTTATTGTTAGGATAAGGGTACAGAGCCGATAATCTAGTGAACATTTACGGTACCATGTTGTCTTTTTTCTACTCAACAATTTTTTTCGACTACCTGGCAGTTATATAATGTATAAAAAGTTATGAGCGCCATTATTTAGTTTTTTATTTTGTAGTCTATTGTGCAAATAATAGAGTCGATATTGTCGATAATGTATACTATCTTTCTACGGCGGTTATATTCTGCTTTTACTGAGCGCTTGTTATATTACTTTGTGGTTTACAACCCAAGGCTACTGTAAATTTAAGAGAACGAGCTCAGCTCAAAATTGTTCAAGTATACCTACTTATTATACAGGGTGAACGATATGAATTGTTACCAATTTCAAACAACTGCGATTTTTTAGTTGCAACAATTTATTACTATAAGTATGAAAAAACAAGTGAAAAAATATTACATTTTGTGATTAAATTTGCTTTTAGGCAATATTACAACCTTTTGCCTTGACCATAGTTTTCAAATGTAAAAAAAAATATTCGCTCGCAGCACGTTTGTGATCCAGTGGTAGTGGTATGTGCCAGTAAAATACGATCGCTTTCTTCTTCTACTTTCGCTTTGCGGTCTACAACCCAAATGTTTGCGTGCATAAGACTTCAATGCGGTGCCCAAAACATATTTCCGATAATAAACCGCTATTACTTTGACACCAGACTTAATAAAATCTACTTGGTAACACTGCATATCGCTCACCCTGTAGTAATCCTTTAATTAAAATCGACACGCTGCTTGGTAGATTAATAGATGCTAGCCAGTTATATTATTATTTTAGCAAAATTATAAAAAATGTAACATATGAAGATCCAAAAATATTTGTATAAATCGCTGATAGTTTAGATACTGCACTACGGAGTATAAGATGTTCTTACACATGTGTTAGCCACTTTGTGGTCCATAATTTTATATATTACAGTAGGTAAAATTTACTTTTCTCTTATTCTCTGAAAAAAGCTATTTATTTACAAATGGCCAAAGTTATGATTACCCCTCGTACTAATATCGAGGTACGCGTGACCCCTCCAAATGGAGAAGTAGCTACTGAACAGAAAAAATATTGTTCTCTTTTCAGTGATGACCTTGTAATCGAGCCGGAAAAGATAGAACACTTTCAACCTACTTGCGGACGTAGACTGATTGATATTAATTATTTCATGTCAAAGATTCAAGAAAAGGCACACCACAATAATTTGTTTGATTGCAAAGCTGGATATTTTAAATTAGTCAGAAAAAAGAAAAGGTCTTATTTCAAAATTTAAGTTTGAGTGTAATATGTGTAGGGAAGTTGTGATTATTCCATCTGAAGACGAAAATATGACTCACAATACTAATGCAAACATTAGTGCTTGTACAGAAATAATAGCGGCTGGTATTGGGATTTCACAATTTGAAGAGCTTTTTGCAGCAATGGATACCCCAGTCTTTTCGAAGAGTTATTATTCACAACTTCAAGATTCGGTTTATGAAAAATGGGAAGAAACAGCTGTTGAATCCATGAACGCTGCTGCAAATGAAGAAAAAGAATTGGCTATTTCTGAGGGAAGAATTAAAGACGGTGTACCCCTGATCGATGTATATGTGGACGGTTCGTGGTGTCAAAGGTCTTATGGCAATAATTTTCGAGCTATGTCGGGAGCAGCTGCAATTATAGGCAAAAAAACGGGTAAAGTTCTTTTTATGGCAGTAAAAAATAAATACTGTCTAATATGTGCTCGTGCTCAGAAAAAAAATACACCTGCAAAAGAGCACAAGTGTTATAAAAATTTTGAAGGTTCATCCAGCTCTATGGAATCTGAAATCATTACAGAAGGTTTCAAAGATTCCCTAGAAATGTACGGTGTCATATATGCGAGAATGATTGCAGATGGGGACTCCTCAACTTACGCAAAAATATTAGAAGCAAATCCATATCAAAATTACACAGTTGAAAAAATCGAATGTCGCAACCACGTTTTGAGAAATTTCTGCAATAAATTGCGAGCAGTAACAAAAGACACAAAATACGCTTTGCGTCACAGAAAAACACTAACGCAGGAAAAAATTATGTGTATGCGAAAAGCAATAGTAAAATCGATAAAGTATCACAACCAAAATCCGAATCTTCAAAAACACATGTCAATATCATTGCTGCATAATGATATCATCAATTCAGTTGCCCACGCTTATGGCGACCACACGATGTGCCATGATTATAACTGCAGCGAACATAATCGTTTGGCAAAAAATTCTTTCAAAGAGATTCAAAATTCAATATTTTTATTTCGAATTAACGCAATCGTTTATACAGCAGCTACAAAAGCTCGAAGTCTTATCGAAAATGTCAATACCAATGCAGTGGAGCGATTTAACAGCGTTATAGCCAAATTTATTGGTGGAAAACGTATAAACTTTGCTTTAAGACGAGGATATCAAGCACGGTGTTCAGCAGCTCTGGTGGCATTCAATACTGAAAAAAGTATTTCAAGTGTACAGAAAGCTATATTAGGTCAAAGTCCGAAAGGAAAAGTATTAGAAATGGAAGAAAGAAGATCATTAAAAAGAAAACATAACAGAGAACACCCTATTAAGAAATCTCGTAAATTTACTGAGCATCACAATTCTATCCAGCACGACTATGGACCTACTAGTGCAGCTCCAGATATGTCTCCAGAACAAATAGAAAAAGCTAAAGAACATTATTTAAAAAGCTTGAAAACACTTGCCGCACACCGTGATCATATTCAAAAAGTGACTTTGCTACAAAGAGATTCTGCGGAATGGATTGATATCAGAAAAAAACTAATTACTGCCTCAAACTTTGGAACCGTCTGTAAACGCCAGATCACCAGAAACAGCGCTCCATTGGTAAAAAATTTGCTGTATAAAAAAAGTGTTTCTCATGTAGCATCTGTCAGCCATGGCATTGAACACGAAATGCAAGCTATTCAACTATTAGAGATCCAAGAATCCATGAAAATTGACCCTTGCGGTCTCTTTATTGATAAAGAATTTCCGTTTATTGGAGCCACACCCGATGGTCTTGTTGGCAAAGACACTCTTGTTGAAATTAAATGTCCAATCACCTCTTTCAAAAATGGAATCGACCAAGCCATAAAAGACAATAAGATACAAATTTATAAATTTAATAAAAATACCGGTACAAAAATATTAAACAAACAAAGTAATTGGTACTATCAAGTACAAGGCCAGCTTCACGTAACTGGTAGGAGCAAGTGTGTACTTGGAATCTGGTCCGGGGAAAACGTACCAGTACTTGTAGAATACATATCTCGTGATGACAACTTTTGGGAGAAATTCATGAAAAAAAAGCTGGTAGATTTCTATCTACAATGTTTACTGCCCGAAATTGTTGACCCACATCACACTCGAGGCATGCCGATAAGGGACATTTCTCTAGAAACACCCAAAAATAAACTCCCCAGACAAACTGCAATTGATTTATAGTACAATATCGAGAGAAAACAAGACAATTCGATTTTACAAATTTTTTGCATGTATGTAATTTACACTGTAATAGTATAGGTATTATAATAACATTGTGTTTATGCATCACTACTCAATGTGTTTAGCTATTTTAGTCTGTTAAAGGCCAAGTCACACCAGATGCGTGTGCACAGTGCAGCACGTACTTGTGCGCGTGTGCTTGGTGTACGTGTTGTAGCGTCGTAAAAATCATAGTACCTAGATGGCACACCGCTTGAACGTCACGCGCACGTGCACGCCACGCAAGCGATGTGCCATCCAATATGAAAGTTCCTATGCTACAACGCGCAAGCCACAACAAGCGCACGTGCACGTGCTGCACACACATCCAGTGTGGCTTGGCCTTTATAACTGAACACGTTGAGTAGTTATGCATATGGCCTTTAGTTGTCCACGATACGTGTCATAAATATATTTTCATATACAATACTGAGAACGTCTCGATGTTAAAACAGATTACTAGTAAAATGTCTAAAATCCCAAAAATAAAAAAATCTGTAAATTAAAATACCAAAACGACATTGGCATAATACTTATAATATCCCATCCCATATCATAATAACCAAAAATCAAATTGGCAGTTTCTCGGAATACATAAAATGTTGTAAGTATTATATTCCTTGCACTGTGTTTTATTATCAACTTTAGCATTTATTTTAATTAGTTAATTAATGCTAACTATTTCGCCAATATGACGTGTAATTTTTTGGCAACTTACGTTGTCCTTTTAATAACTCTTCAATGTACGTACTTTATTAAGCACACGTGATGGGAAAAAACTTTTTTGCAAACTACGAGGTAAATGTCCGCGAAGTTTCATGTCAGTTCAGGATTTGACATCTGGTTATGTTTCAAAAGAACTATGCTGTTCAGCAGAGAGTAACAAAAAATTACACGTGATTTGTCCGATGACCCCAATGGTGATAATTGGTGATTTTTTCTTGACCCCACCTCCCCCTATACAGTATGACATGATTAATGGACAAGCCCATACCTACTGCATTTTAGGCATTTTGGGAAAGTGAAGTTTTGGTTTTTTAGTTGATTTGGCTTTTGGTAATAAGGCAATTTGAGAAGTAGGTTTAAGTTATTTCAAGTTTTGGTCATTAACTATGAAAGTAATCTGTTTTGGGATTTCAAAGTTTTAGGAATATGGTATTATGGTGGAATATGGTATATTTGGCTGTAGCGAACCGGAATCGTCATTTCAAACAGATTTTTATTAAAATATTATCGAACCGGGTTACTCATATATTTAAGTCGATGATTGCTCGACATGTACATGATTTTTATTAATCTTATATTTGAATCAAATCCAAAAATATGGAACATCATTGAGATTAATTTTAACTTAGAACCCATTTTTTAAAATTATAAACCCTTTTTTCTACTCCTGACCTTTTTTTGCTAGTTACATAGCTCACTATTGTAAAGATATACATAAAAAAATCTATAGTCTACGAGTATTTCTCAAAAACGCACGCTCAGCCGTATCATTATAAAGTTGTTTGGAAAGTTAAGGCAAGTGAGTTATATGGGCGTGCCTTACTGCCAGATGTCGTCACTTTCCGAAGAGACTCAAAAACGCACTGTGCTGTGCCATAGACTGCCACATCACAGCTATGATGGCCTGCATATTGGATTTGTTCCGATCTTCGATTTTTTACACTGCTACCGACAATAATTAGAATTGTGTAAAGTAAATACATATTTAGAAAATAGAAGTAAGGTTTTGTTTTTTAATTTTATTTTAATGTGATATATTATATTTTTCTACCAATGACTAACCTGCCTACAATAAAAAAAATACAATTAAAAACAGCTGTATTAAAATTAATCCTTCCCACCTTTTGCTAGCAGTTGCAGAAGTCCAACCGTGAACTTCGAAATTTAATTTTAAAGACGAATGCTCTAAGTACGTGAATTTTTCGAAGTTCACGGTTCGCGGCCTTGTAGCTCTACCATGATATTTACGCCGTTTTGAAACGTAATTTACTTTCTACCACCACGCTTACACGGCATTGATACGAATGAGATGGATAGAAAGATAACGTCAAGTTAAATGTCTATTCCAAACGGTACCACCAATTGACGGCGGCCGCGTTTCTCACCTACGTTAAAATTTTTAGGAGTCCTACTACAGTGAATTGTAACCCGATCAAATTAAATATACGTCTGAGCTTTTTCATTTCAAGTACAGACATTTGGATTGTTAAATGGGTCGAGCTGCATAATTTACGTTAGCTCCTAAGCGCCGCCTAGTGGTTACTTCCTGCAGTATGAAATACAAGTAAACGTTGGATTTAGTTTTTTCGTGGATAGTGCTTATTTCAAATGTCTTTAAAATTAGCACGTTTGCATCATTTTTTTAAGAAATTGAACACCTGATCCGCATCATATGACCGCGAATCTATAACGAATTTGGTGTTAAATATTAATCGATTCTACTCGAATGCATGTATTTTCTAAATTTATGGTTTACTTTACATATGACTTACTACCTTGCCAGATTATAATTTAATCACTTTTATTATTATTATTATGTTATGAGTCGTCTCGATTCACTCTAGTCCCGTACCTAGTTGAAGTACTGTAAATATTTTTACTGTGGATATTACAATATCAAGTGATCATTGACGGCGACTGTCACGGGTATTAGCGGAGGCTGGATGACGCTTAAAACTAGCGTTGAGAGGTCAAGGAATATGGCCTTAAACAAGGGTTGCATAAAATACCTACTACAGGGTGAAATCTTATACATGATACAACATTATATTTTCTGGATCTAGTTACTCATGATTGCGACCAACTTTTACTATGGGACTTATAATATATCAAATTTGCAGATTTTTTTTTAACTACTGCAGTCGAGTGCATTAATTAGTATACACATTTGAAAGAGATCATTATGGATAATTGTACATATCAATGACAACTTAATTGTAACTAGCGATAGCTGATTTCACAATTTGTATGGATATGTAGATTTTGTGGTAATTTTTCCAAAGGTCCTATAGTAAAAGTTAGCTGTAATCATGAGTAGATCCAGAAAATATGATTTAGTATCATGTAAAAGATTTCACCCAGTATCTACTGGGCAACTTGGCAACTTGGCTAAGCACCCTGATATATCTATATCAGGGTGCTTAGCCAAGTTGCCAATCGCTAACGCTTAATCGTCAATCGTAAACGAAAGGCAGCTAGCTGTCTTTGTCGCACTAATATGAAAGAGTGACAGACAGGGAAAACTACGTAACGATACGCTACTAAGCGTTAGCGATTGGCAACTTGGCTAAGCATCCAGGTAGTAATTATTTTAAGGTTAAGATTCGATTGTACTACAACTCTACAAACTCTACAAAGTACAAAACGTTCGTATAACAACCATTTTACAATAATAATTTAATAAACTGCTCAGTTATCAATTATCGTGTTGCTAAGCCTTTTACTTTTATAATTCCTTTAGTATCTTTTTGCCTGATGTCGGAATTGTCGGATTTAAATTTACACAACATTGTGAAATTGTTGTAGTTATATAAATCTATCTATAATGGTCTTAAATTGGTGATAATTGAATTCACTTATCGATCAAATATTCCACTATCTTGTCAAATTGTTTAAATTGCATTAGGTACTCAACTTTTTTCGATTAATTTAATTTCACTACGCAACCCTCGTAATGGTCAAGGACCCTATTGGATTCCAATAGTGTCCTTGACTATAAGTGATTCCGCACATGTGGAACCGTGTACATTATTATGAATATTCTTTTTTATTTACAGTAAGAGTTATGCATTGTTTCCCGACATAAACTTTAGAACCGTAGGTACGAGTATCCTATATATTCTTAGGACTACGTTTGAAGTGTCCATTACTAGTGCTTCTCAACTAAAAGTTTCCAACACTTGCACCAGTGACCATTAAGTTATCATTCAATACACGGTTAACTTAGCAGACAATTTTTTAATGGGGGTACCTACTATAGCATTAGCGGTTTACTTGTAAGTTATGTTATGATATTCAAAGAATAAAGTAATATTAATAATTAATTATTAAGTTGGTATATAGGATATAGGAAACAGGTACAGTGCGAGTCATGAAACTCCTTGGTGTTTGGCAATCGGTACAATTTATAAATACAATTCTACATATAGTCAGATCAAACGCGACTCGACTAATACATGGGGCACACGCCTGATAAATATCGATGACCTTTATCAATTGAGCTCAGCAGGTCCAGAATGCTTGAAGATGCTAGCGATGCTCATACTATTTCCCATCCATTTTGATCGGACTCTTGAAATGAAATAGCGTACGAGTACAACTTATTTTGGAAGCGTTTATCCTGTTACTGATTGCTATTTCCCAGATAATCAATGAACATGAATAATTAAGCAGGCCGTGACTTGGCGTCGAACCTGATACTTACCTCGGAATCTTCCGTATTCTGCTGCTCTACCTTAATTACTTACATATGTACTTCCTCCAATACTCCTTTTACCTGCGAAGTTATAAGTTTTTAAGCGTGTAAGCGAGTCCTAGTTTTGTATTTCATAAATCCTACTGAATGTTGTTATACTCGTACATGTCAAAGATACATTGTTAGCGTGATTGTTTCATCGAACCTTATAAGCTTATAACCCTATTTAGGTACACATTACACACATTGTATAACAAAGCTAATTTACAAAAATATATTGACGTATGAAATTGTTAGTTAAAATAATGATTAGGAATGACAAGACTGCCCAACGTCTTCCGTTGTTTTCCTCAGTATTTTTATGGGTCGTTTAAAGCCACCAAAGCTACATGCATCCTTTCGAAACCTCTCGAAGAGTGCTTCGAAGTCTGGCGATGGCTTACTGCCAGCGTTACATACATATAACGCAAACAACGCAAAGACTGAAAAGCGATGCCGAGGCTACTAGGGTGGAACCTTGCGGGTGTTGGGCGCCGAGAATCATAACGATAATATGCGTATATTCCATAATACTCGCCGCAGCATGACGGCGGTAAGAATACATTTCTCACCATCCCAACTCTTCCTGTGCGTATCGTGAACGTCGACTACATGTATAAAGTGTCACGACGACTGATTTATTGATGATGATGGACAGCAGCGTCATCATAGTGGGCACACAACTGCGATCGCCGACCCGCTGGCCTAGCATGGCGATTAAGTATGGGTATTTACCTCCTACTGCGTCCTGCGTAGGTAAGCAATAGAAGCGGCTTTTGCCCAGCGATAGGCTGATGTAGTCTGATGATGATGAATACACGTATTGCTCATAGATTGCCACATGATTTAGTCACGTTTTATGTAGCATTTAATATAGTCTTGTCCTTAATAATCTTAAAATACACATAAGTCACAACTTGCTGCGAATGATAAAAGTGGTGGTAAGAAATGACAACTCTGAATTTTCTTAATTTACGTGTACGGAAAATAGTTGCTTAAGTTTTTATCATGTTGGTTTTTGGACGTGATTGAGATCTATACCTCTATAAAACAAAAACCATGTCAATACATGATAAGACTTGACAGACAAATAATAACACAGACAATCCGATGGAAACTTCAAAGGTCCCTTATTGACGGATTTTATATTTACATAGAATAAATAATAATGTATTCATATAATAATATGGTCTCACATACTTTAACACTACTAAAGACAGAGCCGACTTACAACATAATGTCGTCCCTTAATATTGGCCGGTCAGTCAGAGCCGCCATTGTCGTCTGTTTCTGTCTACGTGTGAAAGAAAGAGATGTTACACAATTGTTGACTTATGCAATATAATATTCAAATGTTTACTATTTCTACTATATACTACTTAATTGTTTAAATAATTACCGTATCGAAATAATCTTCACTTGAACGCCAAGAACACCTTTAGGTGCCATGATGTCAGCTGTCAAAGCGATTCTCACACATTTACGTATGGCTTAGGTACATTTGCTCGATTGGGTTCGAACTTTTGGCGTATTTTTTAGCCATATCTTGTGTAAGATGTAAGGCGTTCAAAGGTAACATGACATCGTGAAGCTAACGCTACTCAGGTAATTCAGCTCAAAAGGCATGAACCAAATACGAAGCCGAAGAATCACTAAATTTTATTCATAATCTGTAATTCTCTTAAATATGAAAAAGTAGTAGGTACCTAGTTATAATATACTATACAATAATGTCTGTTTCAATCTTTAACCCTTTATAGGGCAAGATTTTTTTTTGGGCAATCTTCTTGATTTTTATTTATATAGTAGTTAAACATTAGACTAAGAAACTAATTTCTTAAAATTCCTGGAAAACACCGGAAAAGCGAGAAAATTGGCGGTCAACCATATGACCGTTGATCATTTCGTGTTACCACTTGGGTGGTCATCCATTTGACCAGTGCTCACGCAGTGCTATACAATGTGGTCAATATATTGACCACTGCTCATTTACCTACAAGTTATTCAAAATATACAATTAAACATCTTTAAAGAAATAATATTATTTTTATTAAATAATCAACGTTTAGACTCACAATTAAACATTGAACATCTAAAACATACAAGAAATAAAGCAACACGTTAATGTTTCTCATGGTAGAAACTGGCGAGTGAAAAGTTGACCTGAACTATGAAATGATAAGGTTATATTATCTTTACTGATTGCAATTGATCAAAAGTAATGATTGTAAATAAAACTACATTATTCCTGTCTTTGATATTAATTACTTACAACAAAGTATATTAAGTTTTAACATAAAAATACATGCTTCGAACGTAAGAGGGACAAATACGAACTGATTATTTTTTTACCGGCAGGTTCAGTTCAAAGTCCGATTATTCTTGTAAAAATGAATGCGTTTTCATAAAACTGCACAAATATGGCTCAATTACAGATATTCTCATGTTAAAACCTTATGTTTTTCACATTTTATTAATTTTTTAACGAAAAAACCGCCAATAAATTATTATGACATAGCTGTCAGCTGCTGTCAACTTTTTTTCTCTAATAGGGCAGTGGTCGCGTTTGAGACCAGTTTTACGTCGCGTCAAAAATAACGCTTTATTTTGTCTATGGTTTACGCGGTCGCATTTGAGACCTTTGCCCATTCACGGTTTACACAAATAATCAAAAAATACGTTAAAGACATAACACATTTTTAAGTTTGAGCCTCCCAAATATAGGTATCCAAGTGGTTACTTTTGCGACCGAGATCGCCATTTGCCCTATAAAGGGTTAACCACAAGAATCAAACCGGCTCCGTTGTAATTATGATCCCAAAAGGCTACAAGATTATGCGGAAATGAAATAAGGTCAACATAAATGTATCATATTTTGTGATTGTTCCAAAACAACAAAAATACTGACACAACAACAAGTGTTGACAAAATACTGCTGATTCAGCAGTTCCACGTTTATTATATTATATTACACTATGACAAACAAGTAACCTGATGGTGAACAGCTACTACTGCAGCTTATAAACGTGGGCATCTTCAGTGATGTCACATACGTTTTGCCGACCCTATATGTCTCTAAGTCGATAGCAAAAGTCGACAGAAGTCTCGGTGGGCCCCCAATCCCCCGATTGTATGCCCGTAGAGTTTTGGTTATGTTACGCAGCAGGAAACCATCACCATTAATAGATAGAGAATGTTAATTTGACTTTAGTTGTCTGTAAGGTATTCTTCATCTCCCACCTCTTTACCCTTTACTTGATAAAAATGTAATATTTATATGAATAAGCTTGATATGTACATGAAAGTACTAAGCATCTATGTAAACGTGGATTTCAAAAATGAACGCAATTTCTCAATACTTGAGGAACTTAACTGATTAAAAAAATCCGTTTAGAAGTTCCCACAATTTTAGGATTTCCCAACGAATCCGCCATCGGAAATGGTCTCTGACAAAAATCCTGTATTGCTTATTAGTTGCTTAAATTAATGTAAGATCGTCATAATTATAGCGCACCTTCTACGAGTAAATACTTAAATATTGTCAGGTCATGCACCTACGGGCGACTTCCTTTACTGCTAATAGTCTGCTATTGACGCTGGAAACTCTATTTGTCAGCATCCACAACATAGCTAGCATTGCTATGCCTACGAAACTGGAGGTTAAAGATTCGAATCCCGGCGAAGACGAATATTTGTTCCTTGGTCATGGTTGTTTTCTAGTTATTTAAATATAAGTATATCTTCCTATTTCAGTACCTATAGTAGGTATATACAGTAGGGTGGAGCGAAAAATTTTTATTTTCATTTTGTTTTTCCTGTATTACCAATAGATGTTCGACATCTTCAGATGTCTTGAAAAAAAAAATTCAAGGTTCTGCATCAACGTCTTGAGGTGGCGCATTAGATTTGAAGTTTGAAGAAAAACGCAAATTATAGTTATTTTCAACATTTTTGTTAAACCAAATTTTTTGCTAATGTTTTAATTCTAATAACTATAGCACAATAATAATACTTCTAGCTTTAAAAAAAAATCAGATATGTAATCTATCTATATGTATCTAAACCTTCGAAATCCGAAGCAATAGACTCTTCATTCTCTCTAAAATACTGGGACTTTGTGTCAAATATTGATATGTCCTGCCTGGCCTTTATTTTACAACGAATGGACCCATCTCTTGCTTCTGGTACACAAACAGATGCCGAAGCCTCAGTTACGAGCTTGATGCACCATTCCACTGCCTGAGTGTAACAAGGATGATTTTTAATTTGAAATAATTTATCTCCTGAGTATATCATTTCTGAAATCTCTGCGTCACTGTATTTCATGTTCACTGCAGGTTCTATTGTATTTCTTTTGACCAATTAATGAAATCATTATAATTTATTGCCTCTGTTCTAACATTTGGTAGCTAAAACATTGCCTCACGCTTTCTTTTACACTCTTTTGTTGTTTTTAACACCTTCTACGGCGCCAGTTCTCTTAATTGTGGTTCATCATAGTTCAACATAGCTAAAAGTAATTTTTCCGGGTGCGCAAAGAATATAGTTTTTACAATAATTGTTTTTAGGTATTCAAGCAACTTCAAACAACCTTTAATCATGCTAAAGGTATGAATAGGCCCTTGTTTACGATATTAAATAATTTTGATTGAGAGTCTTCGGAAAACATCTATTTTCTGTTTGTTTGCGTATTTTTTTCGCAGTTTTGTAATTATTACAATAAACATAATAATAAAATCAACTTTTCAATGATTTGTTGGTAACTTATTATAGGAATGATGCTTTGTTTCAAATGTTTTCAATGTCGGTGGCGGTCATTTCACACAAGTCTTTTACAGCAGGGTATTTACCACTATTCAGTTCCAGAAGCGCATTTATTAGCAACAAATAATATTTTATTATATCACATTACGTTAGTAACATAGTACAACTTAGTCTTATTGGATCGCCAAACAACGGCACAATTCAACTTTTTTACTTTTGCCCCTAACACTTATTGACGAGTTGTATTTTTTATGTAGCGTTAGTATACCCAGTATAATATAATATACTGAACAGAAAATGTAAGTTTTATGACATTTAGATACAATAAAACATTAATTTGCGGCTACACCTTAGAGGCAAAATTTTATATTTTTTGCAAATTACCCTCGTGGTGCGCCACCTTAAAATAAAGTCGTAGAGTCTTGATTTTTGGTCTGAATGAAGCTTTCGTATACGGTCAACTATTGATTATACAGGAGAACTAAAATTTGGAAAAAAAATTTTTTTGGTCAAATTCGCTCCATCCTAATATACAGTGTGGAAATTAAACTCAGGCCCTGGAGGAAAACTACTTTGAATGCTTAAGCTAGCTCATTTTACTTAAAGGAGACATTCCTTTATTTTTTAAAAGAAACAAATCTGAATTAAAATATTAAATTAAATTTCTCCAAAATCCTAATTAGATCCCGACTTGATTGTTTAACCAATTAAAAAGTATTTTAAATAAAAAATATGTGCATAATATCAGCACAGTTTCTTCGCTACCGGAAAATCTGAGAAAATTCCACAAGAACTTTATACCATAATTTCATTTTCATTTTCACCCCTTTAATAATATACCTACAGCTATAGCTACTCTTGAACATTTCCCCCAGTTTTATAAATAGTATAAATACATAATATAATAGTTACCATAACCACTACGTTTTTCAATTACATTTTCCTCTAGCCTGAAAGTGACTTGCCGCCAAAAGCTCGACTAATGAATAACGAATTAATAACTAATTTCCTTGTTGCCCATCGGCAAGCAAACGTGTCGCAGTCAGCAGACCTAACCAAGATGTCACTCTGGGTGTTTCTGTTTAGCCAAGTTACCAATCTTCATCGTAAACGAAAGGCAGCAGTCTTTGTCGCACTAATATGTATGAAAGAGTGACAGAGAGGGAAAACTACGATACGCTACTAAGCGCTAGCGCTTGGCAACTTGGTTAAGCATCCTGCAATCGTATACGATAAGCGATAAGTAACATGGGCGGAATTTTATTTTGTTACGTTTTTTCAAATTTTCCAAATTGAAATTTTTTTATATTTTTTCTCTTAATCGCGAGCTCTTTTGATCCTCATTGTGCGAGGATGTGTTTCCATACAAATGACACCTATTAATGACTCTAGCGAGGTGTCATTTGTATGGAAACACATCTTCGCACATCTCTGGTGGAAACGCAGCCTTAGCATGTCTTCCATTGAGTTACGGTCGAAGAAAGTGTATGAAAAATAGTAACTCAATGGATTTTATTTGGGACACTTTCATTTCTATTAGGATTGAAGCAGCTCATGATTCTAAGTAGAAAAAATGTAAAAAACGTCAAAATTCGGTAAATTTAAAAAAACGACATAAAAATAAAAAACCGCCCATATATGTATGAAAATGGCAGATTCGAACGAAAAATCACGTGACCATTTTCCATACATTATTTATTATGGTTGCGTGACTTATCGCTTATCGTATACGATTGCAGAATGGAATTTTGTCTAGGCCTGCTGAGTGCTTAGCCAAGTTGCCAATCGCTAGCGCTTGCTAGCGCATCGTAGTTTTCGCTCTTTGTCGCACTAATATGAAGGAGTGACAGAGAGGGAAAACTACGATGCGCTAGCAAGCGCTAGCGATTGGCAACTTGGCTAAGCATCCTGGTGTGGAAGCTAGAAGCGCATCCAGGTGGGAAGGAGTGCTCGGGTCAGGATACAGGATGTAAAAAACGATCAAGTGTGAGTCGGACTCGCAGCAAATATAAAAAATTACAGTTAAATCAACCTATCTCAAAAAGTATTAAGAGATATTTTGATCAAACCAAAAGTCGTTGAAAGAGTTTGTTTTTTGTTTGCTTAAATCAATTTATTGACAGCCAGTACAAAAGCTTATAAGGTGCCTAAGGCTGCGTTTCCACGAGATGTGCGAGGATGTGTTTCCATACAAATGACACCTATTAATGACTCGAGCGAGGTGTCCTTTGTATGGAAACACATCCTCGCACATCTCTGATGGAAACGCAGCCTAAATCTAAAAACCTATTTATATTAAAGCTACGCATAGGCAGGAGGCACGACGCATTTGCCATGACTATTTGATCAGGCGCTATAAGTGAGGACTGCATTATTCAACAATGTATCATCAGATCATCACCGTTTTTTAAAAATTTTATATTCTATACTTTAAAAAAATAGAACAGAGGACACACATTTAACGGCTTTGATAGCTGATATCTCCGAACCGGTCCATTTAAAGGAAAATGTCTCCTGAAATTTAACCCTTTAATTTGTGTATATGTGTATAATGTACATCGAAAAAAAAACCGTCCCTCAGTTACAGTGTATGAAGATCCCCACCGCCGATTACGCCGTAGCGTAGAAGTTTAGTTATTCATGGAACACATGTCCTTATCAAATTTAATTACTGTAGTATTTAGATAAAGTTTCCAAGTGAATTGATTTGAAATTGATTGATTCACGTCACGGATGGAGTATTTCGGACTTTATCGCAGTGATAATCAGTATGACAGACGTTACCGATATCATTATCATTTTCACTGCGACAAGGTATAGGCTTTATGCCTTGGTTTCGATTTGCTTTTGACTATATCGAAGCTCTGCCTCGGCCATAACAACTAAGGTCCGACCGAGATCTCGGTCTCGGTCTCGGTCTCGGCATTCTCGGCCAAAAATAGAGCCGAGATATCCCTCTCGGCTCTCGGCCAAAAATGGCCGGGACTCACGGCCGTGGCCGAGATTCGTAATGAGCTGTAATTGGCCAGCTTGACGCCATCTTGCGAACTTACTGCGATTTTATTGGTGTCATATTGACATGAACTGACTTCAATTTCACTTTAAAATGAACGGAAGGAATAATTTAGAGTAAGCGACCCCTATCATACTATCGATAAAAATATCTTGCGAACTTACTGCGATTTTATTGGTGTCATATTGACATGAACTGACTTCAATTTCACTTTAAAATGAATCGTATCATATTGTCGATAAAAGTACCTAAAATTCGAATACCGGTTTTTTTTTTGGGGTACCTACATAAAAAAACCAAATAAAGAAAATATCCAAAAAAATTGCTGTATCTATTTAGTTTGACGTTGGACTTATTATAGGTATTTGCTAGGGATTTTTTATGTAATTTATATGTCTTGTATCCTTTCTACCAAGACTCGGTCTCGGTCTCGGCCGAGAATCAAATTTATCCTCGGTCTCGGTCTCGGCCGAGACCGAGACCGAGTAATAACAACAAATATTTCATTAAAAAATCGACCGGACAACCAGAACCAACTCAGTGCTGCTCAGTTTTCGGCCTTTACGCTTGACCTTCCAGCCTTCGGCCTTCAGGCTCGGCTCATTACTTTTATTGAACGCTCGAAAGCACTGCTTCTCGCAGCTTGCTCTCAACTATCGAAGACCTATTCAACATACCCCATATAGGAGTATATCGGAATAAAAATCATCCCCACTTTACTACTATATTTTTTCTAAATTTTACTCTACTACTGGTCGCCCGCAAACCACGAACCCTCTAAAGTGTTTGAAACGTCAGAATGAAGTTAAAGTTAACTAATATACGCGAGTTTATCCGTTTTCATAGTTTTATTTCATGAGAATCCTCGCAGTAACCGAAAAAAGTATTTTATGGCTCAAAATTATTTTCGTTGTCTTGTTTCATACCACTCTGTCACGCTTTTAGTTGCTGTTTCGACTCAGTATATAAAAAAATCCGGTGCGCTTGTATTTCTTTTTCACGCTAGATTTTAATCCATACGTCAAAAATTGGAAACAAAACATCATCTCATATAAAAATCACAACTGTGTCACGTTTTTCCGGGACACAAAATAAGACAAAGAAAATAATTTTGACCCCTTATTCTACTACTTTGTCGGGTTGATTAATATGTATACCTAGCTGTACCAAATTGCAAATTTCTAGTAGGTACTAACGGTCACTGAGCTATGCTGCGGACAGACGGACGACGGACATTGCGAAACTAGAAGGGTTCCTAAGTTTACTACGGAACCCTAAAATAATACTTAATAGATAATTGCGCTGGCACTCGCTAGCAACATGCTGAGATGAGGCTTACACTTTTTTATTAAATTTGTATTTTTTAACTCGTTTCTGTATATTGTGATTTTTGTTATGTTACGAATAAACTTATTTCTATTTTCTATATCTAATTGAACTAAAATATTACATTTTACAACTTGATTTACAAAAATAGAAGAGATCTCATGCGCCATTGTTTTTCAAAGTTGTCCCCCCACTTTGTAACATAGGTATTTTTTATATGATTTCTACTCAAAATCGATCGTAACAGGAGAAAAAAATATCCCAAAATTTACATACCTAAGTATATCTTTTTTCATTTCGTTACCGCCATACAAAATGTGTGAAAATATATTAACGGACTAGAAAAAAAACTTTGGGCAACAATTTTTCCTATCAGAAGCGAAAGAGCTCGCGATTCTGAATGGAAATTATATTAAAAGTTCCAAATCCAAAAGTAGGGGGCAACTTTGAAAAAAATGCCCCTCATACATTATGCATATTAAAAAAGTAATGGTAAATTTTTATCATAGGTCACTTAATGGGGACTATATCGACGATGAGTTTTTTCTCTGGAGCCAGAACGAGACGGTAGGGGTCGAGAGAGAAGGAGCGGACAGTGTTCTTGCCCGCCTCCAGCTTGAATTTGGAGAGCAGCCGGACCAGGCACACCCGGGACTGCACTTGCGCGAACCGCATGCCTGGAACACAAAACCAAAACGTGAATAACGATAACATAAAAAACTGGGGCTGAAGGATCGAACAATATTCGATGCTGCGTTCTACTTTTTTCAGGACTAAAACTTAAAAAAATACTCTTACATCGGTGGCCAGTAGACTTATGATGGTACCGTGTTTAATAGTTTATCGTTGCTGTCAGGTTCTAACAAGTATGCAAGTAAAAGAGTGACAAGTAGCACAATAAGCGGTAAACGCATGACCATCTTAAGCTATCAGGTAGCCCGATGGTAAGGGCATCAGCCACGAAAGCTGATGCGGGTATTTTTTTTCCTTGGCACTGGTCTCACCGCGAGCTACTAAGCTAAGTATCGGCTATAAACACGAACAAAAGATACGCACTCCCGTGTAAATAAAAGAGACACGGCGATACTCGCCCAGCTATCACCGCCGGTGGGACCAGTGCCTTTACTTCTTTTTTCGATTAGGAGTAGGTAAACAATCTGTGGCCTATTTCACCATAATTACAAGTGTGACAATTGTAAAATATCACTGTTACTGACATCACAGGCATCCGTAGGCTACGGCTACCGTTTACTATCGGGCGGTCCATGTACTTGTTTGCATCCAACATAAAATTATTACTAATGAAGTTTTTAAACCGTTAATAACTAAATTAAAAGGACATGCAAAAATAGATGTCACGTCAATTAACGATATCCGTGAGAATAATTCACTTGAAGGCTAGGCAAAAATATAAAATCAAAACGTCACAGAGGAGAAAAAAATCGAAAACTATATGCATGTGTAGGTGTAGTGTAAGCATGAATGTCAAAATATCAAGATAAAAATATGTAATTTCTTACCGATGCAGTGGCGCGGGCCGAGACCGAAAGGCAAGTATGCGCAAGAGTGCCTCTCAGCAACGTTTTCTGGAGAAAATCTCTCGGGATCAAACTTTTCAGGGTCCGGGTAGTACTTCTCATCGTGATGAATTCCGAATACAGACATCATTACCATCTGATCCTTAGCTACTTTCACATCTGTCCCGGGGCATACGTAATCGTTTATTGCTTTCCGTTGTAAATTATCCACGATTGGATACATCCGAAGAGTTTCATCAAAAACTTGTTCTAAATATGTCAGCTCGTTCAATGTTTCAACTTCAATTCGATCATCATGCCTCTTGAGGTATTCGTTAATTTCATTTCTTAATTTGTCCTGTATCTTAGGATCTATAGCGAGATGGTACAACATAAAGCCCATCGTAGAAGCAGTAGTCTCGTACCCTGCTGCGTAAAATACAAATGCCTGAGCTTCTATTACACTATTAGTTATTTCTAAAGGCTTAATGTCTTCATCACCTGATCGTTTCGAAGCTTCAATCTCTTTTTTATTCCTCATTTCTAAAATTAAATCCATAAAGTCTTTTCTATTTGTCGGGATTCCATTTCTTTGGGTGATCACTGTTTCGACGATTTCTTTAAAAAATTTCTTCATATATCCCGGAAATAGATCCATATTGATTTTTTTCAGCAAACCAGGGTACATCATATCTAGTTCGATGGCAAAATTTGGACTAAATATCTCCTTGTCGACTCTCTTCAGTGCTTCTATATCTCCACGGAAGGTGTCTATATCCAGACCAAAGGCGCACGCGGATATGGCTGCCATTGTATACTTCTGTACCAGGGCATGAATGTCCTGCGCGGGTTCCGTGGTAATGATCTCAGCGACGTAGTCAGTAAACTTGTCTGCTCGATCGTTGAGCAAGTGCATCATGTTCTTCAGTTTTTGGTTGGTGAACATGGGTGAGAATCTGCTTCTCAGCGCTCGCCAGGTGTCACCATCTGAGTGGAACAGGTTTGTTCCAAGCCCTGTCTTGCTGAACTCGACGCCGCGGTCCACAAAATTGTCAAAATCCTTAATCATGACATGCTTTATTATGTCCAGATCACGTATAAACAAGCTGGGTGTTGTCATTCGGAATATCCCAACCACTTTCTCATTCGGATAATCGTCGTAAACTTTCTTGAATATTTCTGATACAGGCTTGAAACGCAAGGCAGATTTTAACAAGTTCCCAAAGATGGGTACGGGCTTAGGTCCGGGCACATTTCGGGCTTTCCAGTAATCGAACGTTCTTGTGAAGTAATAGTATAGAGCACAGATAGCGGCCGCCAAGGACGCTGTCCAAATGGATATCATTTTACAATAAAAATATTGTAAACTATTCACTTCTATGGACGTTTGCAGAGTGCCGAATATGGACTCGAGTAATCATTTTATACGTAAAGATAATTTTTAGTCAACCTTGTTGTGATGACTGGCATTATGTAATCGTTAAGTCATTACTCGCGCAGAGTTTTTATTTTTTTGATAATATTGAAATATTTATATCAATCAAGTTATTAATATGTCACGTGTTCGTGAATGTTTTGTCTTCAACCTTTGAACCATTGCGTTCTTTGTTCATAAACTTAATATGGTTATTCGATTTATCACGACTATGAGAAGCCATGGTTTTGATAAACGGTTTTCAAAATGCCTAGAAACGATTTAAACTTCTAAGTATTTCTAATGCTAATGTAAGTGGAGAGGTAGGTTTGGTAGGTGAGTTATCGTGACAACCTTTAATGTATCGTAGTTCACCAATACACAGGTAAAAATCGGAGACGGATGCTCTTGTGAGGGCAATATCCGTTTTTGTTCAGTTATACCTTATAGAAACTGGCTAGTAAGGTCAAAACACTATCTCCTTTACACTACAAATACCAGACAAAACAGAGAGAGATGATATTCTGATGTCAGTAGCCAGTTGCTGTTGTGCGTAGTAATAGAACAAGCATAAATATTTTTCGTGTATCCATCATGACTTGCTTTTTTCATCAGCGGATTAAAAACAAACGTATCACGGTAATTTACATTATGTTAAATAAAGTGGCGACCACACCGCTGGTTAGATAACTGTGACAGTACGGAATTGCAGTGAGACGTTGTATCTGTGGGTGAATGAACTTTTCTGTTATTGCCATGGTTACGGTCATCTGAGTCACCGTGGTTGTATGCTAAATTGTGGTAATAAAATCATGCAAACATACATTGTTCCGGCCCAGCAGCAATGCTACATGCCTACAAATGTTACTCATCATTATTCATCGGGCGCTAAAACTATACCGAAGTAAAACTAGTGACATTTTAATCTTACCTCCCGGATTTCAGGTGCTGTTGCCGAAATATCAATATCATATCGATCACTAATTATTATGCAATTTCACTTTTGAATTCAACAATGCTTACAATTTTTGCATCAAAACAGACACGGTCCTTTATGTTATATAAAGGTACGACCACACCGCTGGTTCGAAAATCGCTACGGTACAGAATCGCAGTGACGCATCGTATTTGTACTCCCGCGTGATACCCACACTGCTGCTTAAAAACGGTACATGATTAAGGATTTAAGTTGGTGATAAAACCGAGATTGTGTTCTTAGTACGTATGAATGCAAGTTTTTAGGTTTATTTACATTATTTTCTCTTTATTTAACTTTTCTCTTAGTTTAGGGTTTTATATAAAATGAATATAAAATTAAAATACGATACAACATACAAAAACAATACAAAATATAAACACTTTATAAAAAACCTAAACTAGGGTGCCGCCGGCAACGGGGCGGGCCCAAGCTGCCGGTGGTTAAGGTCGCAGAGAGAGGAACCGACGGACTATCCGCGCCGTGTCCAGGATTACCGCCTTCTGCATCTGACCCTTGATCCAGCCATCTAGCGAGAGACTCTTAAAGGTGTTGGTCGAGACTCTTCGCTATTAAACCGTTCGCTGTAACGACTATCGGGACTATGATCGTCGAGTCAACATCCCACATTGCGGTTATCTCGTGGGCCAAGTCTAGGTACTTACTGGACTTGTCCTTTTTCGTGAAGGCCGACGAGATTCTCATCATGGGGGATGAGAAAAAACATTGTTTTTATTATTATTTACAGCCGTGTGCTGACGGTAACAAGAATACATTTGTCACCACCCCAACTCCTCCTGCGGGTGTCGTAAGAGTCTACTAAGGGATTGAAGTGTCACTGATCATTAGGTATTTGATGAAAGATTGATGATGGGCAGCAGCGTCATCTTAGTGGACACATTACTGCGATCGCCAATCCGCTTGCCCAGCGTGGCGATTAATGCGTTTATACATGGGTATAAACGCATTAACTATGGAGTTAATAGGAGAGGCCTACGTCCAGCAGTGGGCTATCATAGGCTGATGATGGATGATGACGGAAATTTTTTTGTTAGCTACTGACGAATGGTTGACATTCAGCTTTTCCTTTGACTTCTTGAGATTATGATGTTTTTATCTTTTCCTTTATCTATTTTCTAGTGTATTGTAATTGGACATAATTAGACATTTAGGTGTACGTATAATATCTAATCTCTACAAACTACAAACATAATAATGTGATAAATATCTTATCATTCTTATCAATAATGAACTATCTTTATGCTATAGTTGCCAAGTCATAAAACATAATTCCATTGCAGTTTGTTTAATTCGTAAGTTTCGAGCATTTGTCTCAGTCACTCCTACGACAGCGTTATTAGCAAGGAAGTGTGTGCAAATACCCGTCATTTTGAAAACAACCCTTTTCCGTAATTATGGTAGACTTCCTTATTTTATGACGTTAACATATTTTATTAATTTAATATATTTATTTAAGACATTTTTTTTTGTAACACGAACACGAAGTATCTATTTAGGAGATCCCAACTCTTTCTTAGATAGGTACTTGTAGACACCATGATTGTTCGAAACGTCACTACAACGTTAATTAATGTACGCGATATAATTCGGTTAAATCGTTTTATTTCATGAAAAACTATCACAGTAACCGAAGAAGATAATTATACACTCAATAGATCAAAAAAAAATTATTTATTTTCAGAAACACACATTGTACAACATATTTGCAGTGACTCTGACACTAGGCTGAGCCTGTCCTGCCGAGCCTCTTTATTAAAAATTAGCTAAACAAAAGCAAAACGCATGCGAGAAAAAAGAAAAAAAAATACAGTCATGTTGAATTATGTCACATTGATTAGCAAGATTAGAAATGAATTACAAATATAATAAATAGGTGGTGTAATTTTCAAATAATCAGGATTTTACTAACTAAAATACATTATTATTTTTATTTTGATTGAAGATTATTAGTTTACATGTCAAAAATGAAATTGGAGGTCTAAAATTACATTCAATAAATATTCATAATTTACACAAAATCCAAACATAAAGAACAATTTCTAAACAGCCATATGATTAAAACAGTCATATAATTAAAACAAATAATACTAAAATAATAGAAAATAATAATTAATAACAACCGAGTGGTTTAGATAATGATAAAATTCACAATAGGGCATTTCTCCGAGCGTTTCAACCGCCGTGACTTCGGTGGCCTTATCACACGAATCCCGTGAGAGATGCAAGAACTTTTGGATATATTGGTAAACGTAGTTGACAACCACCAAGATATCCAAAAAAAAAAGAGATACCCACGGAAATCGGGTAAAAATGTTGCCATCGAAGTCGCGGCGGTTGAAACGCTCAAAGAAATGCCCAATAAGGGTACGAACAAATAAGATAGTGTGATAGTGTTCGGTACAGGGTTATTTTTTCGAAATGACGCGCGTTTGTCCGATCCTTGGTTATTAGTGTGACAGAAACAGATGCACGTTGCGAACTTCGAAATTCGCGGTCTTATTTTAGCCATTACCACCGTCCTTATTCTCACTTGAAACTCGAACATAACCACGACACACGACACTCACGGTATCCCAGCCAATTTTTAACCGACTTCAAAAAAGGAGGAGGTTTTCAATTCGACTTAATTTTATCGTTTATTTTTTTTCCCCTCACTAGCTCGTAAAGCGCTCGTTTATCCTTTAATACGAGCGGGTAAAAACGCTTTTTACACACTTGTGAATAAAGTAATTTGACATTTCTCTAATTCCTATAGCCCCCTACTGCCTAGTATAAGTGGATCTGTATGACCGTAGTAAACATGCGCAATCGGAGCTCACATGTTAAATTGGTCGTTTCTCATGGGTGACTTTGTAAGCCATTGGCAATATTTAATTTCCAGAAGTAACTCTATTCTACGATATGTTTCGACATTGAGTTTTAAATGGTTTCTTTAAGTTAATTTACATTTGGATGAGATTTGTATCATATTCCTCGCGATAGTGAGGGGAAAAAAGTTGTATTACACTTGGCGGCAAAGTTTGTTCAACTCTCGTGCCTTGAGACCTTCGCAATGCTCAAGATTCCAGTTTTTGAACCACTCGCTACGCTCGTGGCTCAATTTTGGAATCTTTCGCTAGCTCAGGTCTCAATATTGGCACGACAGTTAAACAACAACTTTGCCCCCTTGTATAATAAATAACTATTGTTGTATGTATGTTACCATTGTTACCCGATATCTTCGAGAATCGTGAACCGATTTGATTTTTTTTTTATTATCGAACATGTACATATAAGCCCGTGATGGTCCCGTTGGCACCAAGTTGGGGTCTGATTATGGGATCTTGGAGAAATCGAGGGATCTCTTCAAATATAGGTACCTACAAGTATGGTGCTTTTGGTAATTTTGATTTTGGTTGAATTCGGTTTTTTAAATTTTTAATTTGGTGATTGATTATTGATATGACTTATCCTTGAACGGCAAACACTCGACAGTTTAAACCCATCTAGTGTTCGCGGTATCGTAATGGTTGTGACACAAGCGACTAAGAAAGAGGGTAGATTGCTACGGTGTGTGGGTAGGCCACAACTGAAACTCGCAGTTCGTCAGTTACTCCGTGAAGATGGCATTTCCAACAGCACCAAAATATCGGGTGCTCAATAATTACAATCACATGGTAAATATCCCGTTTTAAGTCGTAGCTGGGTGCTTATGCCGCGGCCACGACATTAGTCTAAGGCGACCGGCTTAGCGGAAAACCATACGTGCGAGAGGGAGTACCCACATCGGGATCCCGCTCCAACTCATGGATTCGCTCGCTGCTGATCGCCTTATAGATCAATGTCGTGGCCAGGTCATTAGACAAGTTGCCAATCGCTAACACTTAGTCGTCGATCGTAAACGAAAGGCAGCTAACTGTCATTGTCGCACTGATATGAAAGAGCGACAGAGAGGGAAAACTACGATACGCTACGAAGCGTTAGCGATTAGCGACTTGGCTAAGCATGCAGGTCATACTGACAATATAAATGACCATGTTAGCGTAAAAACTTATATTCATTCTTGTTTATTTTGTGTGTAATAAAACCTGTTTTGGCATTATATGTAGTTTAAATTGGTTAAAAACCAGTTACGGCAGTTACCAAGGCTATTCGGCGAATTTACGATGAAGGACTAAGATGTGATTATAATAATAATATAATAAAGGTGGATTTAGACCAAACGAGCATTCGCTCATTCTATCCCTGACTCTACGAAATCAACGAATTTCGACAAATGTCGTTTTGTGTAAAGGTGCATTCAGACCAAAAGAGCATTCGCTGTTCTATCACCCCACTCTACGAAATTCGATCGTTACACAAAACGTGATTGGTTGATTTCGTAGAGCTGGGGATAGAACAGCGAATGCTCTTTTGGTCTGAATGCACCTTAACGAATGAATTTCGTAGATAGAATGAGCGAGTGCACGTTTGGTCTACATGCACCTTTACAAAAATCGACCTAGTCCGACTGTTAGTGGGTATACTTAAATATTTTGTTATAATGTAATATTTTATAAAAAGCAATGAATGTTATTTTTGGTTATGAAATAACTTTATTATTTTATAATTACAAAAGCACTAATACTTACAATATTTTAACTTACAAACTAAGAAATGTCTACTCGACGCACACTTTTTAAGTAAGTTTTAGACTGACCCACTTAGAGATCACTCAGTGTAAAGTAACAATTATTTTCTGAAAAAATAACTCTTTATTATTTTTTTGGGGTATATTTTTTCGGTCGACATCTGTATTTTAGGATTTCATGCCATTTGAAAATTGTGTGTCGGGCGATTTCACAATTTTAACCCTTTTTTTTAATTCTGTAACGTTTTTATACTACTTTCAGTATGGCCTTAGTCAACGATGAAGTAGAAATAAGCTGAGATTCTTATTTGTTATCAAAGCCCAGTTCTTGTAGGACTGCTTGTAGTAATTTTCACAAATTTTATTGCTTTCGACTTTTTCTTATGGATTTTTAAAGAGATCAATGTCTAATAATAGCCATCCCCTAATTTCTAATCGCTGTAAGTTTAATGTGGTAACTCATAGAATATTCACAAAAAGTTTTATGTCAAGGTATGGACATCCTTAGGTATCGATATGATTCACTAGAAAAAAATCCAATATAAACAGTTTTTCATAAAAAAATATATTCTTTGGGTGATCCACCAAACCTTCCATACTAAATTGCGAAAACTGAAAATTTGCACACAAAATATTACCTAGGAAAAATGGGCTGTGAGCTTTGGATGTTGGTTAAATTGTAAGTATTACAAATTTGTACACATTATCAAAAAGAGGAAAGGCGATAATTAAAACAAAAATAGGAATAATTTATACAGTTTCCTAGATTCTCAAAACTTTCAGTGCGGCCCTCGTAATCAAAGACAAGACATCACACTGGCAGCATTGCCACGTTGACTTGCGTTAGCCAACCTCTGCATCAGGAATGACCCCGAACGGGGGTAACAAACCCCTCTCCATTTTGAATACCTTCACATAGAGCCACGACCCTTTAAACTTTACTGTTCGTCAGAAAAAAAACTAACCTAAAACCTTGCATTATTTTATAATCACGCTCTATTAGAACACAATCTTGGGTTTATCACAGATTTTATCACTTGTGTTCATATACATTTTTAGTTAAAATGATAAATAATTAAAAGTATGTATCAACGTAAAAATATTTCTGCGAACGTTTTTCACGATACGTATCAAAGACGTCAAATATGGAATGGCCATGTTTGTATTCATTTATTTTTCTACTGACGAATATTAGTACATTACTATAGAGGACGGCAAACGAAGGGTTACAGGCCAAGTAGATATATCTGGCCGAAGGAACTGAGGCCAGATAGGAATACGCGGTCTGTAACCCTGTTTCTCGCCGAGATTTGTATAGTGCTTTTCTCAAACTTGCCATGAAAATAAAACGAACTGATTTCGCCGAACCATACTATTTGATTTGTAAATAAACCAATAATAGTACAGTATCGTACAACATTAAAAAAAAACATTCGCGCCTAACTTTTTTTTTAATCTGTTTGAGGTTTCCTTTTACCTGTTGGTATAGACATTAGTTCTTAGGTTATTTTTTTTTCTGTGGCTGAATGTCAAGACATAGTGTCACAATTTGACGTTTCAAAACAAAAGACAGTTTGCTTGCAGTCCTAGGTGTGAAATAAATACATGAAATCTCTTTACATATCATCTTAGCATATGACACCGGATACATAGTATTTCCGGGCTTAATTTAAAGTAAGTAACATCAACATTCCGTAGCAAGTTTGAGAAAATTATATATCCATTCGGTGTCAAAATTGCATTATTTAAAAAATGCGGACCCATTATGGAAAATGCGGGGAAGAATGCGGAAATGCGGAGCATCTCAACACTGGTCTACCTGTAGCGCCGCCATGCTTTCAGTTTCCCGTCCGCGGAATCCACTCCCCGGCGTCCCGGCCCGGCGGCCCCGCCGCGGAATCCCCGCCCCAGATACTTCGCTTGTTGCATTCCTAGTGCACCGGTGCACCTGAAACGTATCTCCTGAAATTCTACTAGGAGGTTTACGAGGATTAGTAAGTTATTTTTATATTCATCAAATAATTGTCTCGATGTAGTGCTGCCTTAGGAGCTGGAGGATCCGGGTTCGAATCCCGGCCAGGGCATTTGTGGGTTTATCGTAAATATTTGTTTGTTGGTCATGTTGTTTATGTATTTAAGTCTAAGTACAAGGTGAAATTTTAATGGTTGTTTCACGTTTAAAGGCTTATTCTGTATCGTTTTCCAATTAGGTAAAAGAGAATTTCAGATTAACTAAATTTTTTGGGCGAAACTTTTTTTGTCCACCTTTTTCCTAACCATTAAAATTTCACCTTGTATACGTATTATATCATTTCTTAGTACACTCAAAGGCAAAATAAAGTGTTTTACAAATGCTCAGAAATATGTCCCAGTGCACTTTAATTATGTGTAATAAGAACGTTGTAACATATTCATAATAGGATTCTTTCGGTACTTATTTTTGCACTTGACTGTACTCACAATACAAGGCTTAATTGAGCTTACTGTGGGATTAGGTTGATTTGTGTCAATTCAACATAAAATTGATTTAAAATAAATTGAAAAATATTGTGTTTTATCATTCATGTAGTCTTGTTGTGTACTACAATAAGGTTTGAAGGTTCCGGGTTCGATTCCCGGCGAGGGCATACAGTCAAGGGCATTAATATATATACACTTCTCCATACTGATCCCTTACAAATGTGTCTATATATTAATGCACTCGACTGTACATACAGATATTGTTTTACTCTCATTAGTCTCGTTCATCTTTCAATAAATCTTTGGTACCATTACTTTTCTAAGGTGCATTCAGACCAAACGAGCATTCGCTCATTCTATCCCCCACTCTACGATATCAACGAATTTCGACAAATCACGTTTTGTGTATGAACGATTTTCGTAGAGTGGGTGATAGAATGAGCGAATGCTCGTTTGGTCTAAATGCACCTTAATATTTACTGACAAACTAAAATCAGAGTAAAGTAGAGTAAAAAAGAGACACGGCGATACTCACCCGGCGGTGATATCTGATAGCTGGGCGAGTATCGCCGTGTCTCTTTTGTTTACACGGGAGTGCGTATATTTTGTTCGTGTTTATAGCCGATAGATCATAGCTTAGTAGCTCGCGGTGAGACCAGTGCCTTAAGGATAACCCGGCAGTACGTAACCATAGCAACGAGTGACATAGAAAACCGTGATTGACCCAATTACTTTACAAAATATCAATAATACAGGGTGGAAAGATAAGTCGGGCTCTGAAGGAAAACTACCTTAAAACCTTAAGTTATCTCGTTTCACTGAAAGTAAACATTCTTTTATTTTAAATACGAAACCGAACTGTAATCAAAGTTTTTATTAATTTCACTTGTCTCGTCCGGGAATCAAACCTGCTAAATATGGAAATAAAAATTTTTCGTGATTCTTTTACACTTTTTGATTGAGCTAACGATAATGTTTAAATTCCGCCGACAATAATTATGTCTTACACTCGTCTGTGGAACAATTTTCCCTAAAATTGAACATTTAGAACACAAAGATTATAATCCATACATTTCTTTCGTAAAAATAGTATCTTTGAATGCAGTACCTAATCTTCCTTTTCAAAAATAATAGAATGTTTCCTTTGAGTAAAATGAGCCAACTTAAGGATTAAAGGTAGTTTCTCTCCAGATGGCTTATGATGGTCCCGTTTTATCGATTTATCATCACTTTCGCACTTATGTACGTACTTGTTAGAACCTGACGGCAACAACGACAAACGATTAAACTCGGTACCATCATAAGCCTACAGGGCCCGACTTATCTTTCTACCCTGTATAATAATCCCTTAAACTACACTCGGTGGCGCTTTTACGTTTCCACCTTTAATGAAGTTATAGCTGTGGACCGACCGCGATTGACGCCCGAAGTCAAAGGGATTTCCGGAATTGAGTTAGTCCTGTAATTCCTGTCACTACCCGGGGCACCCCCCACCCCGGACTACCCATGACACGCGCCGTGTCAAGGTAATAGGGGAGAGTGGGTAGGTTCGTACTGAGGCGTGCGTACAGCGATTATATCTATATATTCTTTTTTTTGCCGTGTGGTGACGGCAGTAAGAATACATATGTCACCATCCCAACTCCTCCTGCGGGTGTCGTAAGAGTCGACTAAGGGATTGAAGTGTCACTGACCATTCTACAAGATTGATGATGGGCAGCAGCGTCATCATAGTGGACACATTACTGCGATCGCGAATCCGCTTGCCCAGCGTGGCGATTATGGGCATTTACCTCCTAATGCGTCTATACGCACACTTAATAAGAGAGGCCTACGACCAGCAGTGGACTATTCATAGGCTGATGATGTGATGTGTGTGTGATGTGATGCGGAAATGTCCGTTTTTTTCACTTTTCATGTTCCAAAATTCAGGGAGAGACAAAGAGAGATTAAAAGAAGCACATTTAGTGCTATGGGGTGGTCAATTTTGAGACCGGTGCCCTATAAAGGGTTAATCCCTGGGAATAATATAGGTAGTATACGTTAAAAATGGACACATACATCGATAAACGCAGCCACCATCCCAAGAGATTGGCAAAGACCGGAAAGCTAAATGCCATGCTGACCGCCGACGCCCATTAAGCTGCGTTTTCACCAGAGATGTGCGAGGATGTGTTTCCATACAAGTGACACCTATTAATGACTCGAGCGAGGTGTCATTAGTCTGGTCAGCATTAGACTGGGCAAGTGGGCATGGCCCCATAAGAAGAGCAATATACGATTTCCAAAATATTCCATCCAATAATACGCGCTTTAGACCCTTGTCAAATAATCTACTATTGCGTATGGCTATGTAACGGCTACACATACATAAGCTTCTACCGATAAGGTAAAGCAATATGGCCACTAACCTCTTAAAAAATTGTTTTTAACAGGCACATTTTAAATGCATTTAAGTACTTCTAATCTTCATTCAATTACAAAGAAATCCTTGAAATACTCATGAATTTATTAGTTTAGATCGTGTTCCTAATTATTAATTAACATTTTTGCTTTCTAGTCTTTTACTTTTCTTCGTTTGGTTAAAACTATCAATGCATAAGATTTTTTTACTGCACGAATGCAGTAAATATAGCCCGAATGTTCCATTTAGTAAGAACATTGTTATTGCCAAACGAATTCGTCTGTAGGTATATGAAAAAAATGGGTAACAGATTTATACCATCTTATTAGTAAACCTAGATAAACGAGCCATCCAACATCATTAATTTCTTTTAAAATTGTTGCTAGTTTTTTTTCTACGAGAGCTAGAGTGAAAAGTATCAAAAACTTATGTACGAAATATTATTTAATATCGCAAGTGCTTCACGGTGAAGGAAAACATCGTGAGGAAACCTGCATACACCTGCCAAGAAATTCAAAGGTGTATGTGAAGTCCCCAACAAGTATCGGGCCAGAGTTGGGACCACGCAAAATAGGCACGTATGATGTCGAGTTGCCGAAAATAAAATAATAAATAATAATAAAATAAATATCTGGGACATCTTACACAAATCGACCTAGTCCCAAGGTAAGCTCAATTAAGGCTTGTGATATGGGTACTTGGGTACCAGGCGACGATATATACTATATCGACGATATATACGATAGTATAATAGATATAGACAGCCATGACCAAGGAACAAATATTTGTGTTAAATAAATACACAATGCCCTCGCCGGGATTCGAACCCGGAACCCCCAGCTTCGTAGGCAGGGTCACTACCGACTAGGCTACGGAGCCTGACATAATCAATGATTCGACATAAAAAAATGGCCAGAAAAATAACAACAACAACAGAGTGAAAAGTGTACGAAGGACTGACTTTCCCCTAATAATCGGGGCGCATTCTATCAATACTGAGTCCTTACCACGAGAACCTATCAGTAGGGAATGATAGGCTAAGAAGAGCATTTCCAAGTCGATAAAAGTCGTCACTGATTGTCGGGCTGAGCATTGTAGGGTTGGACATTACCCGCCGCGATTCCTATATGTATTAATGTTTTTTCAAGTTTTTTGCAATCAGATCCTTAACATTTACTCACGTTACGACGCGGCCTACTCTTAGTAAGGGCTGAAATTCGCGAGATACAGATACCTACTGCTATTGTGACATACAGGCTGTAATTTTTTTCACCATTCTTTAGGATTGCCTATTTTTTGCGATCCACATATTGGCTCGTACGTAAAATTACGTACACATTAGGGTGTTCCTTATTTTTGCAATAATAATATATTGAACACAAATTAGGGGTCGGTCTAATTGTTGTTTATAATAATTGAAAAGAAAAACAAATATGGTTTATTTATAAAATAACAAAATGAGAGGGTGTCTGATAGAAAATTGCAATCGGGAAAGCAAAGAGCTTCTTTATTGGTTCGAACACCCTACAAAATTGCAAAAAAAAACCACCCTGGTAGGTACACATTTTAATTAAAATATCATTTAATATATCAAAGAAATAGGAACACGTTCACGAACGTGCGAGGTGGGATTTGAACCGACGTTCTCAGCTTTCGCGTCTGATGGCTGATGCCTACCTTTCAATGAAATGAATTTATTAATAACTTTAGGGTACAAGTCAAGGTTACAAAACAGTTTAAATAATAATAGTTATTGGGTACAGTACACTCAAAAGTACCTACCGACAACTTTACTTAAATTCTATGATTTTTACTTCAAAAAAACTCTTCAATGTCATAAAACTGTGATTTCAGTAACCAATTTTTTAGTCTAAATTTGAAATTTTCAAAGGAAGGTGCATCCCTAATACTTCTAGGTACACACAATACAGCGTAGTTAAACGAAAAGGATCCGAACTCTGCAATTTGTCACTGACATTAATGACGTTTCTTTTGGAGATAAGATTTATATTCAACTGACCGCTTTTTTTGGACAGGGTTCTTTTCCCTTTACTACGTCCAATAGTGCAATAATTGGGTGTCAAAAGTGAAAATGCACTTATACTTGGCATATAACCAAAAATTAAATGTACCTAATACACTAAACAACTAGCCGTGTGATGACGGTAGTAAGAATACATTTGTCACCACCCCAACTCCTCCTGCGGGTGTCGTAAGAGTCGACTAAGGGATTGAAGTGTCACTGACCATTAGTGATTTCATAAAAGATTGATGATGGCCAGCAGCGTCATCATAGTGGACACATTACTGCGATCGCCAATCCGATTGCCCAGCGTGGCGATTATGGGCATTTACCTCCTAATGCGTCTATACGCATAGTAGGAGAGGCCTACGTCCAGCAGTGGACTATCATAGGCTGATGATGATGATGGTGATGACTAAACAACTATGTCAGTAGGTAAATTAAGTCATAATAAAAATAAATTGTCATAACTCATAACAAAGGGTACTAGCAAATAAAAAGTATATAAAGAATGACTACCGTAACCGAGCTCTATAAAATGTCCACCCTGTAGGAACTTAATTACTTGTGTTACACCCGTGTCGCGTCAATATTGGAATCTCGAATGTACAAAAGGATGCATTCAGCCATACAAACCGGGTCATACAACATACAACTACTTACAACTACCGGTTCTTTTCTGTAGGGAGCAATAGGTACATTTAGCAATAGAAATGTTTATCAAACTTTGTCAGTCTCCGTAGCCTAGTTGGTAGTGACCCTGCCTACGAAGCTGGAGGTCCCGTCGAATCCCGGCGAGGGCATTATTTGTGTATTTATTTATCACAAATATTTGTTCCTTGGTCATGGCTGTCTATGTATTTAAGTATCTATATGTATCTATGTATTTAATATATCGTCGCCTGGTACCCACATCACAAGCCTTAATTGAGCTTACCGTGGGACGTACGTGGGAAATAAGTTTTTCGACGTTACTCGTCATAAAACTTCTTTTTGATTACAATGCTACCACAATGTGTTTTAATATTACCGCACCTTTTGCCTAGCAATCAAAAAATGGGAATAAACTTGACGTAATAACCAGTCCCTAAAAAAAATATTAAAATAAATAATTTTAACAAATTGTTGTTATGATAAAAAGTACTTTGATGTCTAGAATGCATAGTAAAAATCTTTTGACGATGATTATGAGAATATTTTAGGTTTAGAAGATAATTAGGAATTTTATTTTTACAAATAAGCATACAGGGCGCGCCCGGGCGCGAGCATTCCAAAAGATTTTAAGTATGCATTCCAGACATCAAAATAAACAAAAATTATTACAAGACCTAATGTCAAATACCACCAAAAAAAAATTTTTTTTCTCTTTTATTTTAGACTTTTTGAATACTTTTTCATATTTCCAGTACTTTTTATCATAACAACAATTTGTTAATATTTTTTTTAGGGACTGGTTATTTCGTCAAGTTTATTCCCATTTTTTGATTACTAGGCAAAAGGTGTGGTAATATTAAAACACATTGCGGTAGCATTGTAATCAAAAAGAAGTTTTATGACGAGTAACGTCGAAAAACTTATTTCGAAAAAAAGGTTGATTATCTCTGAAACTAAGCCGAATCCAGGAAATTTTATAAAACATTAAAGACTCTAAATATGGTCAAGAATTGAGCATTCAAATCTTTTGGAATGCCCGCGAGCCTTCTGTATGTGCCATACCTACTTAAACAAATGTGTTTATTTCTATTTTGTCCACCTTCGTGGTTTCTTATCTCATGACATATTGATCCCAGAGGAAAAATGCATATACTTTTTTTGTAGAGAATTTCATGTACGAGTAGATTACTTATGTACTAGATCGTTTCTTGCTATAAGCCACGGTTTACGAGTTATTTACGAAAAATTAAAAATAAGGACCTTTACACCCCCCTCCCCCCGTTAGCTCCACCCCTAACCACCAGTATTTTTAGTATGTGGTTTAAAACACCATTCCCTACAACTATGCCAAAATTCGCTTATACACGAGTTTTTTCCCCTGAGTTTCCTTCGTTTGGTGTACTAAACGTGTGCTCCAAACGAAAGATGTTTGCCGCGAACGTTTACCTTGGCACACGCACGATTTTCGAATGCAGTTTCTGAATCGGGGAAAAGGTGTGCATTCTGACGAAATCAACCAATCACGTTTTGTGTAACGATCAAATTTCGTAGAGGTTAGAACAGCGAATGCTCGTTTGGTCTGAATGCATCTTAATGTAAGGACAAGGCGCACACTTACGGGTAGCTTCCGAACGGAAAAAAGCGGCGTGAGCGTTCCGTTCCGTGACAAATTGACAAATTGAAGAGTACTTTTTAAGACATTGATTTTTATCAACATGGGTGACGCCGGAAATTTTATTGATGGGTAAACCAAATGACGTAGTTTCTTATTTTTCTTATTGTTTAAGTCTAGTAAAAGCGCTATTAGAACTATTAAAAGCAATTCCTCATCTTTCTACGCTTATTAAATTACGCCTTATAACTTATACATTATTTTTTTTCTTAAATTAATAGTATAAGAAGAATGCCGGTTAATAAGCAACGTGCTAAAAAGGCCCGAAAGGCGGGACGCAACAAGAAAGCAACGAGCGGCGCCCCCGCGATACACTCCACGCAATCTCAAATGTAAGTTGCGTAATTTGCGTAGGTATCCATACAGACACTGAGCACAGACACCATTTTTATTCCAAACTAGTAGATCGTTGACACACGCTATGCAGATCAAAACAAAGCAAACATCATCTGCACGTTAAGGTGCCCTTTTCACACTTACCAGCAGATAACCACAGACCAGTAGCCGAGCCGTACCTATGAAACCAACGAATTTCGACGAATCACGTTTTGTGTAACGAACGAATTTTGTAGAGTGTCGGATAGAATGAACGAATGCTCGTTTGGTCTAAATGCACCTTAACGTAGCGGCACCTCATAATAGGACTACTGTACACATGCACCGCAGACACTTTGACTTGTGTTTTTGTACATTAAAGAATTTGAATCTTGAATCTTGAATCTTGACAGTGTTATTCACTAAGGAAACCGCCTTGCTATCAGCTATGCTATTCTCTTATTCACACATTCGAAGCTGCGTTTATCAACGAGCTCGACGACGAGACAGCCTTCACTTCGACGTTGAACGCAGCGCTGCGAAAAACGGTATTCACTAACGTAGAACAGCTCGTCGTCGAACTGTAGGCGGTAACTCTCGACGCAGTGTAGTTTCAGCTCACGCCGCATTCGTCGCCGAGTAGTGTCGTTGTGCATTAGTAAATACAATTTTTAGTTTCGACGCTGCCGCAGCGCTGACACAGCGCTGTTAGCAAGTCGGTTTCCTTAGTGAATAACACTGCAGCGCTGTGTCAGCGCTGCAGCAACGTCGAATGTGTGAATAAGAGAATAGCATAGCAGAATATTCTTTGCGCATACTGGCCGGGCACGGCCCGCTTCTGTCAGCGTCTGTGCAGCAGTGTTACGATTACGATATATATTTTGTTAATAGAAACTCTAGAGAAGATTTTTTTTGTCTGCCACGGCACGTGTCTGGCACGCGCAATGTCTGTAGATGTAACCTAAAGTCGTTTTGTAGTAACGGCGAATGCCTCGTCCTTCCAACATCTTCTCTGAAGAGGAAACTTGTAAGTGTATAGCGGTCGCAATAGAGCGTGGCACGACCATTATCGAGAACTGCTGCAGGTATGTACTTATAGTATGACACGTTCGAAGCCGGCAAGGCCATATTAAAGAGCAAGCTGCTGGTGTATAATCCTGGCTATGAGGTTGTCTCTATGCATGTACTCGGTGTTAACAACCTGCTATGCTATTCTCTTATTCACACATTCGACGCTGCGTTCATCAACGAGCTCGACGACGAGACAGCCTTCACTTCGACGTCGAGCGCAGCGCTGCGAAAAACGGTATTCACTAACGTAGAACAGCTCATCGTCGAACTGGCGGTAACTCTCGACGCAGTGTAGTTCCAGCTCACGCCGCATTCGTCGCCGAGCGCTAGTGTCGTTTAAAGTGCATTAGTGAATACCATTTTTAGGCTCTACGCTGCCGCAGCGATGACACAGCGCTGATAGCAAGGCGGTTTCCTTAGTGAATAACACTGCTGAGAACAACCGGAAATAATATGGCTGAATTAAGTCACTAGGAATTTTGTTATAATAATTTATGTCGATATACTCATGTTTCCACAGTTACCGCCCGCCTGCGCGTGCGCCCCCGGGCGTGGAAGCCCCGCGCCCCTTCACGAAGGAGGAGGTGAGTTGCCACAAGGAAGCCGAAAAGCAGACGAACGCTTTTGTACTAAGCAATTAGCTGCAGCATTTAACACACACTGATGATGATATTCGATTTATCCCTCATTGAAAATGACATGATATTTCTTAGGCAGCTATCAGAAATGCGCAGAAATCAAGTATGTACCTATCTCGAAATTTCTCAAAAAACATTTTTTTACATCATTCACTGTTTTAAAATATTTTTTTTAGTAAATTTTTATTTTTTTACATTGAATAGTTTTCTTGTTACAGAACTTTCAAAAATCCAAGTATCTTTTTTTAACGGGGTATTCTACGCTAAAGTCAAATATTATATACCCTAATTCTATCTTGAAATCAAGTATCTTGCGAAAGATACTTGAAATTCATGTAGATTGCTAAGTTACTTGACTTCAGCGTAGAAATGTTGATATACAATATCGCTAAGGTACTTGACTTTAACGTAGAAATTTTCATTTTATTAGGATACCAAAACCTTATATTTACATATATTGAAGTGTTTTAATTTCGGGTAAAAATTGTCCTGTGGTACCTTTTTAATTAAACTAATGAATCTGCCTGTTTTTTTATACGTTTGTCAGTCATAGGTCGTATACAAGAAGTGTTATAAGTGCTTATTATTATGATAACTGAAGTGTTTTCCTGGCTGAATAAATAATTTATGATGAAAAGACGCAAAGAACACTGGAATAATTTTATTTAAATGCTCGCCATAGGGCAAAACAGACAGTTTAGAAAATAATAACGAGGGTAAAATTCGAGAATTGTGGTAGTTTCTTTCTGCCACTAACTAAATGTGATGAAAAATAATAAATATTACAGCTTAAGGAATTTGTTATTGAAAAGCGTGGCCGAAGGTTGCTTCTGAAACGGACATAGGACTGTATTTATAAAAAGAATTTTAATGAATGTTCTTTTTAGGGTTCCGTAGCCAAAATGGCAAAAACGGAACCCTTATAGATTCGTCATGTCCGTCTGTCCGTCTGTCACAGCCGATTTACTCGGAAACTATAAATGATACAGTAACGAAATTTGGTAAGGATATGTGTTGTATTAATCGCTATAGGATTATGATACTAAATTGTAAAAAAAACCATTGGGGTGGGGGCTCTCCATACATGTAACTGAGGGATAGATTTTTTTTTTGTTGTATATAATAAGCGTGTGCAGTATAAATAGAAAGGTCTTTGAAAATGATATGAAGGTTTATAAATCACATTTTTATTTAAGCAAATCGTTTTCGAGATATCAGCTCTCAAAGTCTGAAAAATGTGTCCTCCCTCTATTTTTTAAACTACGCGATATAAAATTCTAAAAAAAATATATGTCATGCACATTAATAAACTCTATCAACGATTTTTGGTTTGATTAAATTATCTCTTATAGTTTTTGAGGTGGGTTGATTTAACTGTATTTATGCACATTAATAAACTCTATCAACGATTTTTGGTTTGATTAAATTATCTCTTATAGTTTTTGAGGTGGGTTGATTTAACTGTATTTTTGAAATAATAAATTGATAATGGTACGGAACCCTTTGCGCGCGAGTCCGACTCGCACTTGGTCGGTTTTTTGGTTAGGTATTTGAGTAGTATCCTACAAATTAAGTAATTGATGTTTTTCAAGTATTTTTGTATCAGAAATACATTGTTCCAGAAAAAAACTTATACACCCATGAATTTTAAAACAACTTGCATTCAAACAGAAAATTTTCCGTGAAATACTCGAATACCTACTGCATTAATATTGAAATACTTAATATATTTTACACAATCATGACATAGGTACACTAAATTATAGGCATCTAAAACGTAGTTAGTATAAAACATGCTTGTGTTATAAACTTATCAACAAGAAGCCTACTAAAGCATTAAAATGTAAACAGATAGGTACTTGTTTTTTTTGTAGAAAAGCTTTAAAATTATCTTATCGCATTCTAGGCAGAAACCTGTTTTGTTGTTTTAAAATGATTGCCCTCATAATTTTGAAAAAATAAATATAGTACACTATTAATTATATCTTACATGATAAAAAACGGCTATTATAACTGCCATAATTTAACTAGTTAACATGTAATCAAGAAAAGTCTAAAAATAACGTTTTTCGCTCTCCTGTAAAATTTTACAAAACACAGATACTTGATTTCTGCATAGGACAGCCGTGTTTCATAATCGCCACCCAACTAGCAATTTGATCTTAGAGTATCCTAAGACCATGTTTTCTATGTTACTGTACACTAATTGTTAAGGTTGGTACGTGTCAAATTGGACGCACTTTATACTTGCGATTGCTCTTACTGTTATTGTAGTATGGTCTTGTTAATGACAATTTTAATCTTCCAGTACTCTTTCAAATACTGTTGTAAATCCAAATACCCTTAAGCTTCTTATCCACTAGAGGCAGCCTTGGGTCGAGCGGCCTTAACATGAAGCCTCAGTTTGAGGCTGCTCGCTCTGAGGCAACAGCTACGGATCAGCTCGAGGCGTGTCGCCTCAGCTTGATCCGTAGCTGTTGCCTCACGAGCGACCGTCTCCACTAAACACACGGCTCGGACTGAGGCGCCTTTGAGCACGGCACAGAGACCGACAAGATACGGCTCGGCTCGCGGCGACGAATTTGCCTCGCGTCGCGGCGTGCCTCAGGTTGAGGCAGCGTCTCCACTTGCGCAGCCTCGGAGTGAGGCAGCCGCTCAACCCGATTTATTTATTTATTTATATATTTGTCAGTTAAAAGTATCACTATCCCTTTCCTCACATGTATGAAAGAAAAGATCAGTTAATATGTACCTGACACATATTTTATTCGGAGATAATGAAACAGGGCCTTAGGGCCTTCGCTAGCTGACGAGCATATATAATAGCATTTGCTCATTCTTTCCCCCACTCTACGAAATCAACGAATTTCGACGAATCACGTTTTGTGTAACGAACGAAATTCGTAGAGTGGGGGATAGGTACAATGAGCATTCGCTCGCTTGGTGTAGTTCCATCATATTCATAACAAGAAAATGCACGTGCTCACGAGCATTGCGAGATATTTTAACTATGCATTCTAGGCGTCAAAAAAAAACAAAACCTAATATATTATTATGTGATCTAATATCAAATGACACCAAAAAAATAATGTTTTGTACACTTTTTGAATATTTTTCATCAATTCATCAAATGTTTTTTTTTCACAAAAATAATTATTACAACGAGTTACGGCGAAAAACAATTTAATTATTTATGTCTGAAACCAAGCCGAATCCAGGCAATTTTACATAACATTAAACACTTTGTATATTTAGAATCACTCTATAATACTATATTAGGAATCCACCATTAAATCCTGTTGCAATGCTCGCGGGCACCCTGTATATCAACATTTGATTTTATATGATTATTATCTGAAGTAATTGTGAAAACTCAAATCAAATTATATATTAACTAAATATTTTGATTTGTGTTTTTATTTTTTCCCAGTAGTCACACTACTTAAGGCCATATTCTTTGACCTCTCAACGCTAGTTTTAAGAGTCATCCAGCCTCCGCTAATACCCGTGACAGTCGCCGTCAATGATGACGTGATACTGTAATACTCATAGTGAAAATATTTACAGTACTACAACTATGTGACTAGTGTGAATCGAAACGACATAGCGTAACATAATAATAATATAAGTGATTAATTTATAATCTGGCAAGCTCTATAGCAAGCCATGTGTAAAGTAGACGGTAAATTTAGAAAATACACGGATGCGAGACTATCCCATTAATATTTAATACGAAACTCGTTATAGATCCGCGGTCCTATAATGCGTATCAGGCGTAGGTACAATTTCATAAAAAATGATGCAAACATGCTGATTTTCAAAATTTTTGATGGACTGTCCACGAAAAAAGTATATAATTATACATGATGATCAGGGGTCGAACTAATCATGCAGATGACGCAAAAATAACGTACCTAATTTTGCATTATAGGATAATGCTTTTATTTAAGCTTCCGTGCTGCATATTTCACAAAGTAATATAATAATCGCGAGTAAATCCATTACATTTATACAGGATGAAAGATGTATTGATTGTATTTTGTAGTTACACCAAGGGTATACTTGCTGCTATCATAAAATTTGTGAGGCCTATATTAAAGGGTGTATCATTTATTATAAATACGACTTTACTTGGCCATAATTTTTTATATTACATGTTTATATAAAAACATACATGTGTCTAATTACTGCTTTAATAAGGTACACATTTCATCCTAGAAACTCGACGTAAGCCATCTGGATTAGACACAACTAACCCAATCCAAAATCCTGATCTCCTGAGTAATAAAAAAATATTTCGGACAAGTATTTATTACAAGAAAATGTACGTTTTGCGAAAAAGACGACATCACACACAAAAAAATCGTACTTTGAAAGACACGCTTTCATGTGCTTCGTAATGTCAAACATTTAGATATTGCCATAGCTCTTATATTGCCCAAAAAAATGACCTGAATTTGTGAAAGGATACTTTAAAGAGAATATGGTATGTAGCTTACGTGTATTTTGACTTTGACATCTAATATAACTATCATGGAGCATTTATATCTACCTGTTCTAACTATGGATCAAGCCCATGGTGTTTCAATAAGGATTTTATGTATGGCTGATTCTTATAGCTGCTTCGCTGTTCTCGCACGCATAAGAAAGTGAAGGGCATCTAAAACGTTGTGTAAAAATCCGATTTTATGTAAAACATAAAATCCACCACATTTTATTTGTGTATGCCTGATTGGGGAATAATGAAGACTCCGTTTAGATAATATACTCGGGTAGCATCTTGACCTATTGCTTCTTAAAATAGTACCATGGAGTCGTTGAAATAGTCTCACATTCAGCTGTATAAGTTTGTCCGAAATACGTTTGATAGGGGTCTATATCGGGTGGCATAATATTTTTATTTCGAAAAATTTGTCGCATAACAACTTTACGCCGAAAAATGTATGGCATAAACATTGTTGCGCATATTTTTGTTATGACGAAATTGTTAATCCTAACTTGGTTGTTCCTAAATATTGTTTGTCCTAATGGTCTTTGTGTCTAATGTATATGTATTGAAAAATTATTGTTCATAATGGTGATGTTCCTACTATTTAATGTACTAAAAGTGATTACCTACCTTTAACTAATTTAAAAAAAAAATTGATTCCTTATACTTAATTATTACTGAATAATTAGCCCTGTTGTCCAAAGAATTTAAGTGAGCAATTTTGACCTGGGAACCGGTCGACGAAGCCCCGCTGCGCGGGGCTTCTATTTCCGCTCTAAGGGATAAAAGGTACCTAACGAACCTATCCAGGTTAAGGTAGGGGAAGGTTCAGATTATTTCTTTTTTAATGCGGGGGGCTTCGCCCCCCGAGCCCCCCTGGTGGAGGCTTCGCCCCCCGTCCCCCCTTTTTTTGGTTTTGTAAGTATGAGGATGTGTAAACATATGATTAAAAATACTTAAGTATTTAAAGACTACGCCATTCACTCCGCCCTAGCTTCGAAATCTAACCAATCCACGTCGGTTTTACCCTAGTTTATTACTTGAATATTTTTTTAACCATTCACCCTGTTGTTCAAATGTTTTGCATGTTGTTATTAAAATGCCTTTTTGAATGAAATTTCGGACATGATCAAAGTAGGCGCAGTGAAAATTGACAGTTCGAGTAGTAGGGAAAACAATATTTATTACAATGAACATTAGGATTATTATGCTTTAGGTCATTTGACGTTCGAGTAATGAGTATTAGAATAAATATGGTGTAGGTATTTTAAACGTGTATGCGCAAAATTAAGTAGGCTAAACAAGTAGTATGCCATGTAACATTATGCCAAACATTCTCGGCCAAAAAATTTTAGGACAATCGACGTTATGCGACACGACAGGCGCCCGTTTGATAGGCAATATTTTAAGCACGATAAAGCCCCTAAAAGAAACAATTTGGAAAGTAGCATACATTACGTACACACCATACATTCAGAACACAGAAACGCAAAATAATACATATTTCAAAAGTTAGACCAGGTTAAACTTGTATTTATAATAAACGATACAGTCTTTAATACTATTTGCGTTTTCTTTGGCTCTATATTTCTGATATATTGTGTTATCTCCAAAATGCATTTGAATGTTGGTTCTATGTTTAGTATGTTTTGATCACAGCACGTACATGTTTTTGTCACGTATCTCCAAAAAGGGTAAATTATAACAATATTCTTGTAAATTCGACATTCAATTGTGTATTTTAAAACATTAGTAAAAGAACGGCATTATGTACTCAACTTACTTATTTCAAATGACACTTTCGTTTTAGTAAAAATAGTAATAGTAAAAATATTTTTTGAAAACATTATATAGGTGATTTAATGTCATCCACATTATTAGTACGATCACTGTACATGGTCAAGTTTATCTGTGTTATTATACAGGGTTACTTTTTCACCGTTACAATAAATATGTACCATATCATTGGTATAGATAATAGATCACATTTATCAAGTAAAATTTTCAATTTTTTTTTTTATTAATTTACCCTTCATGCAAATGTAACATAGTGGGCGCCATTCCCTATAGCAACTTTAGTCATTCGTATATTTTTCCATTCAATTTTTTTATGAAAAGCTTACTTTTCAGTACAGATTGCGCATTTTTACGCGCTTGTGCGAGAAGTGGTTCATTTTACGTCAGGTCGAAATCTTCGGAGAGCCATATGTACTGAAAAACGTCGTACGATACACGTACGGAAACGAAATTCGTAACTCGTGTCGATTTAAAGCACTCCCTTCGGTCGTGCTTTAATTTATCTCCACTCCTTTAGTACTTAATTTTTTTCGCACTAGAATCGAAATGTACTAATTCTCGGTATGTTTCGTAACAATTCGCATTATTTTCCATATTTTTTTTAATTGATAGTATATTATTAGTAGTATTTTATTGATACTCATATCTGCCTGCGACCACGGGTGTAACGTCAGGATATAATTAAACGTAAGTTTACGCGATTAGGACCCGTTTGTATTTAAAATATGAGTGATAGTCGTGAAAGTTTAAATCAATATAGTGCGACTGCTTGCAAAACATTTCATAAAATAATTCGAATTCCAAAATAAATTGTGTTTTTAAAATTTTATTGGATGATAACGAACTATTATGGATATAAAATCCTATTTTTAATAGATACGAGTAGGTACCATTCTTAATTATTTCACTATTTTCGTCATGTCAAAATGTGTCATGGTCTTATCACCAGTAGTCATCCTACTGTTTTTTATCTATACTGTGTAATATGTTTGTTATTGTTTTGGTTTAATATATTGAATAACATAATTCTATTAATTTAGTCACTCACCACTTATGTTTATTCAGTCTCCGAAGCCCCAGTGATGATAACATTTTTTTATGTGTTATCACACCAATCTTAAAGATAGTTTGGTTGACGACAGCGGTGCGCAAAATTGACGTACGTCCTCCCTCCAACAGGTCCCGATTGGGACTGAAAGATGACAGCAGGAGCGATCCGGGAGAATAATTTCACATATTTTGTAAGATGAAATATAATTCTTACAATATTAATGATTTCTTCTTGTTAATCGTTGACACAGACTTTGACGTTTCTTCTGATATATTTTTTTCTTGGTAAAGTTATGTAGTTTCTTAGCAAAATGAGTTTTCATGCAGAGATTAGACCTCTGTTTGGGATCGTTTTTTATAGGGCGAAGTTTGTTTAAATACTTAATAATAGTCCATGCGCGATAGATCAAGTTCTCAAATGTAACATATATAAGTTTTACTTCATAAGGAAGTAGTATTATTGAGAAAACTGAAAAAAACAAACGGGAATTCTACGCTTACCTCGCCTTAAATATTTTATTTATTATCTGTTGATATTCCTATTTTAGAATTATGACTAACGTGAGACTCGAACATAATATGTTCGATATTATTATAATATTATCGAACCGGGTTAATCAAACAATGTAGGTCGTTGTTTGCTCGACATGTCTCGATCCATTAAGAGGATCCTCTTCCGGAGCACCCTCGGCCAAAGCCCGATGTGTACTGCGGACCTGCGCGAGCGAGGTGTCATTTGTATGGAAACACATCCTCGCACATCTCTGGTGAAAACGCAGCCTTAATGACTCGAGCGAGGTGTCATATGTATATGTATATACATATAGCACACAACACACACAACCTGCAATTCAATGGGTGGAGACATATCGAGCAATCAGCGACTTGGTATTGGGTTAATATCTGAGCGTTTCAACCGCCTAATTTTGGTGGCATCATTTTTGCCGAAGTTTCTATTCGTTACAATGTGCTACTTTGTCATTTGAAGGAGGCACTGTTCTTTATACTAAATGACGAAGTGTAACATTGAGACGTTTAGAAACTTCGGCAAAAATAATAAATAAATAAATAGGTATCTTGGGACATCTTACACAAATCGACCTAGTCCCACGGTAAGCTCAATTAAGGCTTGTGATGTGGGTACCGGGCGACGATATATATAATAGATAGATACATATAGATACTTAAATATACATAGACAGCCATGACCAAGGAACAAACAAATAAATAAATACACAAAGAATGCCCTCGCCGGGATTCGAACCCGGAACCTCCAGCTTCGTAGGCAGGGTCACTACCAACTAGGCTACGGAGGCTGAAAATAAGTATACCATCAAAATAAGGCGGTTGAAACGCTCAGATATTCACCCTATTACGTAACTCTGTTCGATGTTTTAATTCCTAAATATTTTTCCCTTCAAGCATATTTTCTGGAGTTTATTCATCCAAGTGGTCGGTTTGTTTGCCAGGAAAATTACGAGTTTTTACTGCATTTGATGTCACTCGCACTCGCAATGGCGATGGGGTTGCGAATGATCCCTTGCGACGAGTTGCAAAAAAAGCAGAACCGTATATGCGCATTCATTGTTCCTGAAATTGGTAAATATACCTAGTATAAGTACAATACAATTATTGCACACCTCATCAAGATAAATAAACAAAGAATTTACAATCTAGGAGAGGCAACGCCGAATGTCATTTCGCCTCATATCACTTCCCAACCAACATATCGCAGAATTGAAGAATCACTGGCTCTAGCCGTAGAAACCTTTGGCCCGTGGTCGTCAGACACTAAAACGATTGTGAAAGAAATTTCAAAAAAACTTGTTGTGTGTCTGGCGACTTACGAGCTGGCTCGTTCTTTGCCCAAAGGCTCAGCCTGGCCATACAAAGGGGCAATGCGGCCAGTGTTCTTGGTGCAATGCCAAGAACAACATTAGGGCTTGTGGACGAGTAGCTAGGGAGTTAGTATTAGTTTTTTGTATAAAATTTGTATCTTTTTATAACTGTAATTTAGAATCACTTGCCATTTGAACTATTCACAATTCAGTGCTGAATTTAAGAACTATCCTTTGAACAGTTACGATTACTTCTTTGTCTTTGCTCCATTATTACAATACAGGGTTACTTTTTCACCGGTACAATAAATTTTCCCACATATTTGGTATCGATAATAGATTACATTTATCAAATAAAATTGTCATTTTTTTTTTCATTTATTATTCATTTTTATCCTTCATGCAAATGTAAACTAATGGGATTACTAATGACAAGACGTCAACGGTGTGCGGGACGAAGAGGGCGGCGGAAAGGGGTGAGCGACCTGCCAGTCGGCGCACGAGTTGGCAACATAGCAGTTACCTTAATCTCGGTGACTAGACTAGGTCACGGTCAGTCGTACGGTTAACTTAGGTGTGTGCACGCGCGTCGTGTCGTACTACCTTCAGTCGGAAATTGCTCATACGAAATGGTTCGTAGTTATTTTCTCATTGGAGAAAATCACAGTGGCAGCCCAGCGGCTATACGCTGAAGAAAGTGTGCCCCACCTGGAAAATGCCAGTGTTATAGCCATGGCCAGCCAGGTCAACAGATTGCGTGTGTTTTGCTAGTTACGTACATTGATAATGCGTAATGCGTCCAAATTTCTTGTTAGGTTTGGGGATAAGTTCAAACATTGGTATTTTGGTTTTTTGTTCTAAAGGGGTAGTAACAAAAAATGCTAGTATTCTGTAACTTGGACTACTATTACGTATGTTGATTTCTTGTACTGGTGAAAAAGTAACCCTGTATATTCCTAGTTATCGAAGCGCTGAGCGCGCGTGCCAAGCGGGCGCTACTCACGCTCGCAGTCGCACTGCCCTGGATGCTTAGCCAAGTTGCCAATCGCTAACGCTTAGTAGCGTATCGTAGTTTTCCCTCTCTGTCATTCTTTCATATTAGTGCGACAAAGACAGTTAGCTAAAGCCTAACAACTTTCTATTTGACCCTGACACAGTATCGCTACAAACAGTTTACCTATGGCAATAATGTGCATACGTCATGTATAGTCAGCATGGTGTGTATAAAGTGTCAGTACCGGTCCTGTCAAAAACCAATTGCAAAACATTTTCCAATGGAATACTATTCAATCCTTCGTCCTTTCTTTGGCTTAAATATTTTATTGTATTTAAGACGATTTTTCTTGCTTCTATTGGTATCTTATTCGGCATTTTTATGATAAAATCGTTTAAGTCGCGATATATTTTCTTTTTGTTTACATCGGTGACATTCAATGACATTCAACGCCTGATATCAAACAGTAATCATTGCCAGTAAAATAAATTAGTGTCACTGAAAATCCGCAACATGGCGAGGGTCAAATAGTAAGTTGTTAGGCTTTACCTTTCGTTTACGATTGACGCTTAAGCGTTAGCGATTGGCAACTTGTCTAAGCACCCAATATGCTTAGCACATGATTGGCGCGACAGTATCTCGCCGCGAGATAGTCTATCCGTCCCTCTTTTGTTAATATAGCTAGTGAAGGACGGGAGATCTATCTCGCGGCGACATACTGTCGCACCAATCATGTGCTAAGCCTGCTGAACTGCTCTGAGATATCGAGTCCGTGAGCCGTGTCTATGTGTGCGTTTGTGCGAGCACGTTTATATGTAGATTGTCTTCTGTACCTATGCTTTATGTATTGGTGAAAAGTGAAAGTAAATTATAATACAATTTTTCAGTGCACTGGGTGCTGCCGGTTAGATTCAGCGCAATTTTTCACGGGAACCCACACCTGAAATTGATTTGGCGCATTATCAGTGTTTTCCGAATCATTGGGTGGTGTACGACACTTACAAGCTTATATGCTATGTATGCTACACAAAAAGGTTAGACAGTATTTGAATACTACATACTACTAAGTATTTGAATAAACTACGTATAGTATACACCGTGATTTCTAATAACCCGAAAGATTTTAACAGTGTGTTCCTGACCACATTTAGAAACTATAATGTCGTATAAACTTTTCTGGATATCGCCTAGTTTCAGAGTTTTTACCAATTAAAAAAAAACATATTTTCTAATTGTAACTCGGTACAAAAGGTCTTTTTAACGGCGTTGGTGTCATTATGGAGAATAGTCTCACTAACCTCATTAATAGATGTCCAAAAGTGAGAAATAAACCTTTTAAAAATGAGGTTTTTGTAAAAAAAACCTTAACACTCATTGTAAGTGCTAGTTTCATGAATAACTTTTACTTTTTATGCTAAAATACATTCAAAAATTAAATAACAATTGAAAAAAAAATTAAAAAAAAAATTTTTTTTCGCCAAAAATGACAAAAGTCACATAATATTTTTTGTTTGTTTTTACATCAAAAATGCGTGGTTAAAATCTTTCGGGTTATTAGAGGTCACGGTGTATGTACAAACAAATTGGAATCTAATCTAACAATTTTAAGTTTGGTGGTTTAAGAAAATATAAAAAATTTGAAATAGGTACATCATCTTACCCTATATACGCAATATATGTAGCAGATCATTTTTAAATCATACTTAATATTACCTACTGGAAATTTGCGCATCTACATATAATTCTAATCTATAAATTCAAATTAAATTGACCTTAGACAGGTAGATTACTACACTTAAAAAAATGTTTCAATTTAGAATAAAATTATATTCCCATTTCAGATTATATTTTTGTTTTCAGGATCGTTCAGTTCGTTTTTGAAGAAAATTATTTGGCCCGAGTAAAGCTACTTACGGACGTACCTATACTCAACCAATACCCTAGGCCACTAGGGAACCATATCAAAGTAACGCTATAAAACAGATAGTTAGAAACCTCTTACTAGGTGTCACTATGGCATGGTTCTAGAGGGGCCTAAGGTTCCAGGTTTTCGATATTTTTTCTGCCACCAGGTGGCGCTACGTAAGCATGAAGTCCAAGCAGCTGTCAGATTTATATACCATTCATAGCTTTATGTTAAATATCGAAATTCTATTGTATTTGGAAGTTTATTGATATTTTAATGGATTACGACTAGTAAACGGTCGCTAAACTGAAGATTGAAGCCTAAGGGCGAAGACACATTTATCAGCACGCGTACGCATTTTGTCTATAGAAAATATCAGTTTAGTATGGGACCGCGTCCAGCTTTCCGCACGCGTACGCATGTTTACACGTTTCATACTAAACAGCCAATATAGACTATGCGTCAAAATGGACCAAAAACCAACAGAGCTGGGAGTAGTGTCATTAAAAAGGTCTCCTTGCGTATTTTATTTCATTCTATAGGTGCAAAGTTGAATTCCATTGGATACTTTTATATGAGTAAGGCGTTCTGCGGGTACTCTCTAATTAAATCACCGTCGTCCACACACTAATCATGACATCATAGTATTTACTCTGACTAAAATACAAATATCTACGTTTTGCAATGGAATTGAATATGGTACCCATATAATGAAATGAAATAAAGTAAATACCTATTTAATGACACCACTTTCAGCTCTGTTGGTTTTTGGTCCACTCTCCATTCAAATCTGCCCATGGTCCTTTATTAGACAAAATGCGTACGCATGCTGATAAGTGTGTTTTCACCCTAAAACAAAGGGTTCAAAGTCATTGGTACTCAAGAATATTACTAGAACTTTGATAATGTCATGGGAATTGACATGGAACAATTTCTTTATTTAGTTTATATGAACCTAAAAACGTCTAGATAATCAAATACGCGTATTTATTACGACAGTTCGTTGAACTTTACGCCACAGTGCCGCCATCTCACAACCCCATAGCGGCAGAAAGTATCAAAAACCCTCATTGGTTAAGTGTAGACGACGCTGTCACTGTTTACCTCAATCCTACGTGTGGTGCTGATGGTCGAGCTTCGGTTTAAACATGACATGTGCAATTAAAAATATAAAAGGTATACTAATAATAATAAGGCATGTTCACGAAATAAAGTAGCCATTGCTGTATAATTCTTTTTTTTGTATGAGACCATACCTTAGTATGGGTGTTATTACAAAGAAGGGCTTTTTGCCTATCTTCTCGGACGCTGTGGTTGATATTTACATCAATTTCTCCATAATTATGGACTTTTATTTAAACTTCTGGATTTAAGTAGTATTTCTTCTTATTTTACCATTTTGGGTCATTTAGTTTCCCAATGAGCCTTAACTAAATTACAATTACGATACTATAATAAACTGTGAATCTCGTGTCTACAATTTTTATTAATCATTTCAAGACTAACATTGTTGAAATCGTCTCGGAAGTTCGCTCTTTTTTAGGCCTGAACTTTTGCATTAAGCATTATCTGAAGTTATTTTGATTTTGACGACTTTTCGGCGAATGCTTTTGGATATTGGAGTGTTAAACATAAAACTGAAAAATCAATTTACAGTCCCATGGCTGTTAGAACTACATGGGACTGTTGCTTAACAGTAGAGACTGATTTTACGATGACTACTTTATTTCGTGAACAAGCTTTATGTATTCATAGTATGTATGTTACTAAAAAAAAAAATTAAGTTACTAAGTACTATCCCCCTTATTCAGACTTGTCTCCTATTGTTTGTCCCTTTCCGTCTTGTCAATGTGTCCATAAGAGCGAAAGGGACAAACATTACTTAGCGGGTATGAGTTAGGAGACGATAAATGTTACTAAGATTACCTTATGTTTTGATGTGTATTGTGCATTTATTGTTTTCTTTTGGTGTGAAAACTCTGATGTCGATGTCTGTTAATTATCAATGTATATTCTAGTAAGTCTCTCTCTTGGATGTCAATTCAGTGTTAGTTTAATAATATCACGTCTCACTCCCAACGTCCCAACGAGATCTCTATACCGTACACCAGTAGAAAACGAAAAAATGTAAACAAACCTAAAACTTATATAATTTCATGATCACACACTTTCAGAACATAATCTTGGTCTTATCACCAACTTCAAACCTTGAGTTCACTAATAATATATTATTAGTTAAAATTATTGATATTATTTTTTTAAGGTCTTTTTTTTCTATCTATAATAATATTGGCCCTTGTGGCAACGTACCGAGGATGCTGGCGGCATTTCCGATGTATCGCAATGATACGCCATGCGAGGGAGCCGCCAGCTCTTCGGTCTTTGGTTACGTCAACTAGACGTTTCGTGATTTCGGTAAACAATTTGCGTGCGTTGGATTCCCATGAACCTATTGTTTCTACGCCAAACGGTACAAAATTATACTCTGTTTCGAGGTCCATATATATTATTTATTTTTGTTAAATTGATTATTTCAACGTACAATGTTTAAGAACGTGTTTCACGATATGTCTCAAAAATAAAATCAGCCATATTTTTGTTTTGTTTCGTTTTCTACAAGCGCACGGAACACGTAGTAATGTTTCTATAGTGAATCAGTAGCGTAGTTTAATGTCTGCCATTTGTCTCCATCTCTTTCTCTCTCTCTCTCTACGTCTCTCTCTCTCTCCGTCTCACGCTCTCTCTCTCTCTCACACACTCTCCTTCTCTCTCACTCTCTCTCCGTCTCTCTCTCTCACACACTCTCCTTCTCTCTCACTCTCTCTCCGTCTCTCTCTCTCACACACTCTCTCTTCACTAGGGAAATTATAGTAATTCACTGTTAGATGTTTAACGGCCAGTTTCAGCATCTCAGGATAAATATTATCCGGCAAATAAATATCTGCTGTCTTTTTCTTCTTCCAAGAGCATTCCAAAAGGTTTTAATGACCTGATTATATTTAGAATGATTCCGACTATATTTAGAGTCTTTAATGTTACATAAAATTTCCTGGATTCGGATTGGTTTCAGAGATAATCAACCTTTTTTCGAAATAAGTTTTTCGACGTAAAGGCCCGGCCACGACATTGGTCTAAGGCGATCGGCTTAGCGGAAAACCATACGTGCGAGAGGGAGTACCCATATCGGTATCCCGCTCCAACTCACGGATTCGCCCGCCGCCGCCGGTCGCCTTAGTTAGACCAAAGTCGTGGCCGCAGCATAACTCGTCATAAAATTTATTTTTGATTACAATGCTACCACAATGTGTTTTAATATTACCACACCTTTTGCCTGGCAATCAAAAAATAAGAATAGACTTAAAATAAGAAGAGAAAAAAAATTCGGCGGTATTTGACATTAGGTCATTATCTCATAATATTTTTTATTTATTTTGATGTCTAGAATGTATAGTCAAAATCTTTTGGAATGCTGTATTAGCTGACAATTGTGGAACAGGCCGTGAGTCTCCTATTTTTTTTCTGTACGGTTACGGTGTATAGCGATGTTAATCAATTAGTCAGTGTCTGAAATATCCAAAGTAGTTAAAATTTATGTTTTATCTTTGTCTGTCAGTTTGTATGTATGTATGAAATTCTTCATTGTACATCAAACCCAGGTAAAATACTCATATTTATAACAATTTGACAATTAACGTGATAAAACATGAAAAAAAAAAAAAAAAAAAAAAAATATTAGAGACAAAAAAAGTGTACTAAATAGATTTCTTTCCGGTGGCGAATGTACTAATTCCAAAATGCACTATTAGTCAATACACTCTAATTTCGAAAGCCCCTCTTCTCATAAGAACCTAGGCCCAAAACACCATACAAAGATTATACCATACAAAATACCCCAAATTGTCTATATACGCGATAATATAGAAATTACTGGTCTTGAAAACTACAATTTATGTACATAGATTAAATCTAACTAATCTACTTAACCTAACCTATAGGTATCTAAGATTGGCCCTTGTGGCATTGTACCGAGGATGCTAAATAAATATATAAAAAATGTATAAAGACTTTTACCCGATTTCCTCGTCTTGTACCTCTTAAAATTTGAATCGAGTATTTAAATGATGAGAAAGTATTTAAGATCAAATTGGTATATTTTTATATCAGGTTCAGGACAGACGAATATTTAACGGTCGAATTTGTATATTTTTACATGAGGTTAAGTGCATTATTTTTTCAGGAATACTATGAATATTATATAAGTCAAGTTTTATATATTATATTTTTTAAAGTCATTTAAAAAAATACATATCGGACTGGATAGTGTATAATGAACGTTTTTCCAACTTAAGAAATATATTTTTATATAATACATGAATGTATTTTTTTACTAACAATTTAATGTATATCCAATTGAGTGTTCCTGTATACTTGCTCGCTGTATCGATAACCAAATTGTTATTTAATAATGTATAAGAAAACAATGAGCTTGAAATTTAAAAATTTCTGTATTTTCATAGTTTATCAGAATAATATTTACAATAATTAACAACTACTTGTTGTTACGTGTTGTGTGTTGTTGTAGGTATAAGTAGGTTAAAACTGTAATCTAGTTTTTAAATTTTGAAAAAGATTATGTATTTAAGATCAAATTTGTATATTTTTACGTCAGGTTCCGGTCCGACGAATATTTAATGATCAAATTTGTATATTTTTACATGATGTTAAGTGCAACTATTATTATTTTTTCAGGAATACTGTGAATGTTTATCACAATTATATTTTTAATATTTACAATAATTAAAAACTACTTGTTGTAACGTGTTGTGTGTTGTTGTAAGTAAATGCAGGTCAACTCAACACAGTTAAGTAATTGACAGATCATCACTCTAAGCAACGAGAGCAAAAACTTCGAATCAGGTGTAAATTTTCATAGAAAATGCTGCAAAGCTGATATCAAATAGATTTTTAATTAATTTGCTCGCTATTTATTGAATCATTTTTAAAACCAGGTTATTGTTTAATCCAATAAAAAAATGGGAGAAGTCGTTACTCTGGCTTGCAGAGGGGAAAGTGTAAAACTTCTCAAGTAAACACCAAAATCAAAAGTAAATGCTACGTATGTATTATTTTAATTGGACAAAAAGCTCACGAAAGTTATAATATATACAATATTATTTTTAAATATGTTCAACTTATCCTGTAAATACTTTTCAGCTCAGCTTGAAAACAGCATGTTTATTCTATGTTCTATGAAAAATTGCATTCCACCCGAATGGTTTGCTACCAAGGGTATAAAATATATGATTATTCAGTTCACTGTGTTGATGAACCAAATATTTTACGTAATTTGATGTATCTGTGTAATGCATACTCTTAGTATGACAAAAATATAAAATATAAAATTAAATGGAGTATCATTACCACGCAATAAATAATGCCCCATAATATAATACAGGTAGTGCGGCTGTCTATAGGTACCTTTCCTGCCTAAGCAAGATCTTAGGCCTAGAAAACATATCCTTCTTGCGATTCCAACAACGCGTACTGTGGCTCGCCAAAGATCTCCTCTTGTTCGAGCTCTAAGATTTTTGAACGCGCTTCTGTCATGGGCACCTGAATGTGATCTGTTCGCAAGCCGATGGGCAAATCTGTGTAGCGTATGTCCGAAGTACTGCGAGGTAATGGTACAGTGATATATTATAATTTATTTAAAATGATGATTTGTATCTAATATTGTGTAGTTTAAATTGTACAGTGCTTTATATTTTTTGTTTGAATAAATAATAAATAATCCGTGCCGTGTGGTGATGGTGACGGCAATAAAAATACCTACATCGGTCACCACCCCAACTCTTCCCACGGGTGTCGTAAGTGTTGGCTAATAAGGGATTTAAGTGTCATCATCATCATTATCATCATCAGCCAATTGACGTCCACTGCTGGACATAGGCCTCCCCCAGAGAGTTCCACAAAGATCGGTCGTGAGCTGTCCGCATCCATTGGACACCCGCAACCTTTACCAGGTCGTCGCTCCATCTTGTGGGGGGTCTTCCCACGCTGCGCCGTCCAGTGCGTGGTCGCCACTCGAGAACACGCCGACCCCACCGGTCATCGACAAGTGTCACTGACAATTATTTATCGAAGATTGATGATGGGCAGCAGCTTCATCATAGTGGAAACAATTCTGCAATCGCTGTATACATTAAAAAAAACTTCTAATAATTAACCGAAAAAAGTTGAGTAATGCAAATTAAACACTTTGACAAGATAGTGGAATATATTCGATCGATAAGTAAATTCAATAATCACCAATTTAGGATCAATAGATATATAACTACCACAATTTCACAATGTTGTGTAAATTTAAATCCGACAATTCCGGCATCAGGCAAAAGATACTAAGTGAATTATAAAAGTAAAAGACTTAACAACAAGATAATTGATTACTGAGCAGTTTATTAAATTATTATTGTAAAAATGGTTGTAATACGAACGTTTTGTACTTTGTACAGTTTGCAGTATAGTTGAAACTGAACCTTAAAATAATTCACATCATCAGCCTATAAAAGTCCACTGCTGGACGCATAGAGATAGGAGGTAAATGCCCATAATCGCCACGCTGGACAAGCGGATTGGCGATCGCAGTAATGTGTCCACTATGATGACGTTGCTGCCCATCACCAACCTTTAATCAAATAATGGTCAGTGACACTTCAATCCTTTAGTGGACTCTTACGACACCCGCAGGAGGAGTTGGGGTGGTGACAAATGTATTCTTACTGCCGTCACACGGCCAATAATTACTACCTGATAAATAAATAATAAAGGCGCAGCGTGGATGTCGCAGGAGTCCGCTGGATGCGGGTGGCGCAGGACCGGTCATTGTGGCAATCTTTGGGGGAGGCCTATGTTCAGCAGTAGACGTATTTCGGTTGATATGATGACGATGATAAATAAATAATATTATACCACTTTGGGGAACATTGGTAAAAATACATTTGTCACCACCCAAACTTCTCCCGTGGGTGTCGTTCGTGAGAGGGATTGAAATGTCCCTAGTCATTAATTTTTTGATGACCATCAGGCTTAGCACATGATTGGTGCGACAGTATGTCGCCGCGAGATAGATCTCCCGTCCTTCACTAGCTATATTAACAAAAGAGGGACGGATAGACTATCTCGCGGCGAGATACTGTCGCGCCAATCATGTGCTAAGCATACTGATGATAGGCAGCAGCGTCATACAGCAGTTACACAAAACGATGTATACAATACGAAGTAAAAAACGTGTAAACCGACCTTTTAGGTGCGATCAGCGATCTCACAAATGGTGACGCTAGTGTGACGGATCGTATGCGTAGGTACAATCAACAACACAGCTGTGACGACAGACAAAGGGCCAAAAATATATACACACCTTTATGTCCAGGCAATAAAGTTCTGTTTACATACTTTTGACACTTTGCCTGTGTTCACAGGTGTGTTGTTGACTGTTCCTACCAGTTTTACCGCGTGCTCCCCACACCGCCGCTTAACAAACGGTGATGGTACGGAATCGCAGTGACGCGCCGTAAAGGTAATAAAGGTGCATTTGACCAAACGAGCTTTCGCTATTCGCTATTCTAATCCCCCACTCTACGAAATTCGATCGTTACACAAAACGTGATTTGTTGATTTCGTAGAGTGGGAGATATAATAGCGAATGCTTGTTTGGATTTATGCGTCGTTGGACTAAAAGTAAATATGGCGATGTATAAAAATGTCTAAATATAAAATAAAAATTGGTCCGAGTATTAAAAAGCCAATACTTTAGAATGCTTAAGTCTTATCAAGTTGGAATATAAAAATGACTACTTTCAAAGTGTACATACAAATGTCTAAGTCTAATCAAGTCTGAATATAAAAATGACTACTATCTTTATTATAGGTCCAGGATTATAATAATACAAATATACGGATCAAATTCATCACCACCAACAATCATATACAGGTGGACATTTTTATACTTCGTCAAAATTATATACGCCCGAACTTAAGCAAGTGGACATTTTAAATATCGCCATATTTACTTTTAGTCTAGTGTCGCAACATGTATATATTTGGTCTTATATTCAGGTGAACATTTTATACTTCGTCAAAATTATATACGCCCGAACTTAAGCAAGTGGACATTTTTATATATCGCCATATTTACTTTTAGTCCAACGACGCATAAATGTGCTTGTTTGGTCTAAATGCACCTTTACTTTATCGCGTCCTCTCCACACCGATGCTTAATAACCGCAACACGTACGCCGCGAAGCCGACGCGTATGGGGCACACCCCATACGAACGATTTTTGGCGCGGGCATTTCATGAAACAGTTGCGTTTCTTGCGTTTTTTTCCGCGAATCCTTACAAAACAAATACATTAGGGTGACCCTTATTTACGATTTTTTATAAATGAATAACACATACCCCTTAAACCGGCTTGTTTTACCTGAAATCACTCTTAAATAAATTTCAGTTTATTCCTGTAACCCGTGCTGAGTTTTCTGCGATTTTCCTGTATAATGTATAAAAATAAAGATTTTTTAAATCCTTTATGATATTTTTTTTTCATGACATTAGCTTGTACCCGTGCCTTATAAACATTATTTCATAAAAATAACTTGAAGTAAAACTATGATAACGGATAAACTTGCGTATATTAATTAAATAGTTTTATTTCATGTGTAATCCTCGCGGTAACCGAAGAAAATATTAAGAAGAACTTGATGAGAATATAAAAAAATATAAACATAATTATGAACTTACTATCTGACCAAATTGTTTTCATAGTAATTTGTATGGGAATTTCCGACAAAAGTTGGCACGGGTGTAAAAAGAGAGTGCTTACGCAATAAGTGCTTACGCAATTTAGAATTTTGAGGAAAGGTTGCCGATAGCTGAAGGCGCTAGGAAATATTAATAAAGTGTTCAAAATAAAGAATTTAGAGCTCGCAGGAGACTTACCTTTGAACTATGAGATGCAGCGGTCTTGAGTATAATTATATTCGTTGTATCTACAGGCGGGTGTGGTTACGGCGGCGGTAACACTTTATGGCGACGCTTCCTCTTTTGCGGCTTTTAAAACGGAATCTTACAAGAAATCTTCCGTTTTCGTTGACAAAATGATATAGACTGACTTTTCTGTTTTCTTGACGCATTAAAGAGAATGAATGTAGGTGGCCAGCAAGTCACCTGCTGACTATGAAAGAAAATAGTTTAGGCCGAAAAGGAATTTAGCGCACTAGCGCCACCATGCTCCCGGCCTTGAAATGCGGTGAATTTCAAGTATGAGGTGATCTAAAGCGGTAGATTAAGTAAAGCGGTAGAATATATATAAAGCGGTATGATAATTAAAGCGGTAGAATATATATAGCGGTATGATAATTAACTAATAATGATTATGAAGCGGGATGAAAAAAATGATGAAGTAGATTACTGAGATGGCAACGGATAAAGCTTTACAAGAGGGCGTTTAAATAACCCTCCAGGGGTTTTTACAGTAGCAACCCGAACAATTCCATCAGGCCCAGGATGGACGGCAGTAATTATGCCTCGTGGCCAGTGGAGGGGTGGTACGTCATCATCACCCATCAGTACAACCGTACCTTGTACAACCGGACAGTCAGGAGTACACCATTTGTTACGGACTTGCAACGTATGTAAAAACTCTAAACGCCACTTTTTCCAGTAGGAATGTACAATTGTTTCCAGCAATCTTTTCCTATTGTTAAGGTTCCGACATTCAGTAGACAGGTCAGACGCGGGCAAATATTTAAGCGGGGTGGACATTAAGAAATGAGCGGGCGTCAAAACCTCTGGATGCGGATCCGAAGATAAAACACTGAGCGGGCGAGTATTAAGTATGCATTCAATCTGCACGAGCACTGTCAGCAGCTCTTCATATGTTAGAATCTGTGACCCTATAACACGATATAAATGTGTTTTTACGCTCTTTATATTTGACTCCCACATGCCGCCGAAATGCGGTGCACGAGGAGGAATCATTTTCCATTCAATGCGGTAATTATTACATTCGCGGTTAAGTTTACACTTAAAGTCTGCGGAGCGGAAAAGATTATACATCTCATTTAGTTGAGATTTAGCGCCGACAAAATTTGTCCCGTTGTCCGAATACAGACACGATACGGGACCTCGACGGGAGATAAACCGTTTAAAGGCTGCTATGAAAGCGTCTGAAGTTAAATCGGACACCAATTCGATGTGCACTGCCTTTGTAACGAGGCACACAAATAAGCATATATAAGCCTTTTGTGCGTGTTGACCACGACGGCGACAAAGCGTGATGCGAAGGGGGCCCGCGTAGTCGACACCGGTGTGAACAAACGCTTTAGCTTCTTGTATACGACAAGCGTTGGCGAATAATTGACATCAACAGACCTGCGCCTGTATGACAATTCACAGCGTGATAGTGGTCAATGATTAGATTCACTACATGATCGCGCTTAGGGAGCACGACGGGGTGTTTCACCTCGAAAGGCAGATCAGCATTCGACAGGCGACCTCCAATACGCATAACATTTCTGTCATCAATGAATACTGACAATTTGACGAGTTTGCGGGACGGTAAAATATTATTTTTAATTCGAGTAATATCATCTTTGAAGTGAACTCTCTGCACGGCAAGTATTAAAGCGGTTTCAGCGATTTCAAGATTTTTTATTGTTTCAACAGGGTTCAATCTTTTTATGAAACGAAGTATATAAACAATCGTTTGCAGCAATTTATTCCAAGAAGAAATGCGTTGCGCCAAATCATACAGTACCGACGACTCCTGTTGCACGATAGTTGTCAATGCAATAGTTTTATGTTCTGGCAACTGATCGGCTGCCGTGCAATGAAATGGATTAATAGGCCATTGGTTTGGAGCATTTCCTAGCCATGAGGGCCCATTCCACCACAGGTTATGAGCAATTAATTGCGACGGCGTCAACCCACGAGATAAGCAATCGCTTGGGTTTTCAACTCCAGAAATATGGTAGAAGTTGTCAGGTGACACATTTTCCTGACATTGCGCAACTCGATTACTAACGAATACCGACCATCTATGCGGAGATGATTTGATCCAATTGAGTGCGATCGTAGAATCAGAAAACGCGAAAATTTCCTTAATAGGAATACGAGCGAGGTAGGTATCTTGCACGATTTTAATCAACTTTGTCATCAAAACAGCGGCACAAAGTTCTAAACGGGCAAGTGTAGTCACTTTAGCCGGTGAAACTTTGGACTTTGAGCATAAAAGCTTCACAGTAGTGTTACCAGCTGAATCTGTCACATGTAAGTAGATGACACAGCCATATCCATTGAGACTGGCATCACTAAATCCAACTATCCGACAATCACTGGAGTCAGCGACAACTCCAATATGGCGCGGAATCTTCAACGTTGATAGCAATGGGAATTCTTGTACCAACACAGAGTAATTCTTAATTATATGCTCTGGAGGAGTCGAATCCCACTCGACTTTACTAAGCCAAAGTTCCTTAATAAGCAGCTTTGCGTATAATACGACAGGCGCTACTAAACCAAGCACATCAAACAAGCGAGCTACGGTAGATAGTATAATTCGCTTGGTACACTTCCCTCCAGCGGGCGGGGATGTAGTCACAAAGAAAGTATCATTAGAGGGTTCCCAAGACAATCCTAATACCTTAGCGACATTTTGTTGGTCGTTAAATTCGACACAAGCGCGGTGAGAGTCAGGAAGAATCTGTAAAAGTGCGGTTGAATTGCTGGACCACTTGACTAAATCAAATGCGCCAGCTTTAAAAAGAGATATTAACTCTTGCGATAAACGCGTAGCGGTTTCTTCATTTATGCACGAATGGACTAAATCGTCCATGTACAGTTGAGAACTAGCGACGGCTGCTGCTTCAGGGTACTGAAGACCGATACCGAAGAAGAAAATTTTCACGAATTTATGATCGTGCGGCGGCAAGCAAACTTGCATATACATTTGGCGAATATCTGAAGTCATAGCAACTGGAAACAGGCGAAAATTCAATAGCAGAGTGAATAAATCTGCCTGTAGATTTGGACCAGTGTGCAAGACGTCATTGAGCGATTGTCCTGAATGCGTTTTGGCACTCGCGTCCAGGACAATTCTAACGCGAGAAGTTGCCTTTTCGGGCCGAATTACTGCATGATGAGCTATAAAATAGCCCTCATCAGTGTCTTCGGAATCAGGAACTTCGACAAGATAATCATTTTTCATATAATCGGTAATGACTTTATTGTAGTCATCACGAAGGGTGGGTATTTGCTTAAATTTCCTTTCCAGGAATAGCAACCGGCGATGAGCAACAGCTCGTGAATTGCCTAATTCTGACACATCCTTAGCAAAGGGTAAGGCAACAGTGTATCTGCCTTCCTCATTGCGGGTAACAGAATTGGTATATAAGTTTTCACACTCAGTTTCTTCAGGACTAAGGAAGCGCTTATACGGGATCTCTTCTAATTCCCAAAATTTATTTAGAGTTGACTCAAGGTCACTGTGAACCAAAGCGGTGAAGCAATTGAAATAAGCATTGTCCTGCAGAATATAATCACCATTCTGAGGATAATCTCCCATTAATACATAGCCAAACGTGGTTTGGCAAGCGGGGGGAGCACAAGACCCAGGAGACACTATCACGTTCCCCAAATATATGTAAGGGAAAAGCTGGACTCCTAACAAGAGATCAACATTGCCTGGAATATTCCAAGTCACGTCTGCGAGAGGTAAGTTTGCAATGGCTACTAAGTCGCATTTGCTAGTTTCAATAGGGACCTCGGGAAGCGGGTTTGTTATACAGTCTACTACTATTGCGCGTATGAAGTATCTGCAATTTGGATGAAAGCGCGATTCAACGGTTAGATAAACATATCCGTGTACCGGGCGTGACATTTTACAAACGCCATTAATATAGGAATTAGTTAGCGGTATCACTGGCAAATTAAGTGACCTGCAACAATCCAGTGTAATCAAATGGTTTTGAGCACCGTTATCAATCATACTTTTTACTATCAACCTACCATCACCATCATGACATCTGACGTATACATGGGCAGTGGCTAGCAGTATTGCAGATTGAGGATTTGACACTGTCAAAGAAACCGAAGCAACTCCAGGAGGCTGCGTTGCAAGCACATCAGATGATGTTGCCATATTACTAGGCGAATACGGTACAATAGCAGAATTTACTACTTGCGGGGTGCATGCACAATTCGGACATGCATTTGGGATACTTGCATCTCGCGAAGACGGACCAGCGTGTATAGCGGGTGCGGAAACTAATGGTGTATCATTATGAACATTAGCAAGTAGCTGAGTCGACTTGAGATCCGCGGAAGCAACCTTGCCCGCTTCGAAATGCAAGAGCGTATGATGACGCCTTTGACAAACGTTGCAAGTGTGACGCGAGCTACATTTAAGAAGCGTGTGTGACGTACTAAGACAGTTAACACAACCATGTTTGCTTTTAATTAATTCATATCTTGCTTGCGGAGAAGTCATGTTTTTAAATTTCGCACAAGAGTACAAATTCGAATGATCCTTTTTATTGCACAATACACAAGCTTGATCATTATTCGCGGAGCTTGCAGCGACGTTGCTGCTGGCTAAAAATGCCTTATATGTAGTTTTAGCGGGTTGAGCTGGTGTATTGACAATTGGTTTGCTGACCGTACTACTGTTGGATCTTTCCAAAATCTTCACTTGATCTTGTACGAATGAAACAAATGAACTATATTTAGAAAACTCCTCGTCCCGAATGGTCATTTCAAAGTTTTGTAAAACCTGTGAGTCGGTTTTTCTTAAAGCGCAGTTCAAGAAAATAAAATCCGTTAAATCCGGAATTCCTAACTGCTTCAGTGCAGCAATGGACGCGGAATACTTCTCAATGAAGTTGTTAAGACTGCTGGAATTAAATGTGCATGGCTTAAGATCAAGCACATTATTCAGGTAATAAGTACCTAAGGCGCGTTTATCCTGATATTTTTTGACAAGACTGTCCCAAATTATGGAGTACGTTTCACCATTAGGCACTATGCCAGCAGTTAATTTCAAAGCGTTGTTAGTTAACTTGCTGACAAGATATTGCACACGTTGCGAGTCAGACAACTGGTTATTATTATGAATATTAGCCTTAAATGTTTCATAAAATATTGGCCAATTTTCAGTCCGGCCATCAAAGGACGGCAGTTCGATAGGCGGGAGTTTGACAGCTCGGAACCCGTCGCCGCGGCTCGCAGATGAGGTAGCTTGCGGGGATGTTTTAGAAATATTATTGCGAGCGCGCTTTATTCGCGAATACATATCCTCGAACGAATCTAAGGCGGCGTAATCGGGGTCAGAGCCAGGAATTAGTGACATTGTACATTTATTAATGTCGTCAAGAATCGCTTCGAAATTCGAACGCAGGTCGTCGATTGTTTCGCTATCAGCCATGAAAGCTTCATTACTTCGTGATTCGAAATTCGATATTTTTTTAGACGCATCGTAAATTCGAGAAACACGTTCGAAAATCTTTTCTTCCTTAGATTTTAATAACTTTATTTTATTTTCTAATTCAGATTTTGACATATTGACAGCATAAAATGCAAATGTCAAATTCTAAACATATGAAAATCAAAAACAAACAATATGAAAGCGGAAAAATATGAAATGAGCGGTTTAAATATACGAAATGCGTATGAATATGTCTGTGCCGACCAAATTACGTCGACCACAGACGAGCGGTAAATGAATATGTCTGTGTCGACCAAAAATTACGTCGACTACAGACGAGCGGTAAATGAATATGTCTGTGTCGACCAAAAATTACGTCGACTACAGACGAGCGGTAAATGAATATGTATACGCGGTTCAATTACGGGTTCGAAAAGGACCAAAAAAATGCTTACGCAATAAGTGCTTACGCAATTTAGAATTTTGAGGAAAGGTTGCCGATAGCTGAAGGCGCTAGGAAATCGTCGGGTGAGAATGCAATTGTGCCATATCCATTTTCAAGCAAAATCGGTTTTTAATGGTTCTTGATAGCATATTTTTTTTGTAGTTCATAACAGTAATCGATTTTTGAAAATTCTTATTTTATATTTAAAAAAAACATATATTTTTGTGCCATATCCTCAAACCGCAATAAATAGTGATTACAATATTGTGCCATGCCCGGACATGACACAAATTTACGGTTAACAGCCTATTTATCAGTGTGCCAAGCGACTAACCGATCAACATTTTTGTGACATAATCCATTAATCGATTTGATTGCATCGATTCGATACTTTTTTTACCTACCCTATCTTTAGATAAATGACAATAAAGAAGGTAGGTTTGATTTATAATGATTTGTGTCATTCATACTTCAAGCTTTTATCTTAATAAGTTGCTGGTATAAATACATAATATTTATAATTACGAGTACCTAACCATAAATTGTAAGAAATGACATATATTATACTACAGAAAAAGTGACCGAACCCCCTATGACTAGGACTGGAATCGATCCAGCGACCTCCTGCTTTCCTGCCATGCCATGCCATTTAAGTCCTGGCCACAGGAGGCCTCGGTCACTATTCCTGAAGTACCTACATTATTACATGACATGTCTTTTAATATATAGAGCGTGTATTTAGGTACTTAAACTGTAATATTATTCGTTGATAAGAAATAATAACGTTAATATGTCATTCATTCAAACGTATTATAAGCCGTTCTCATCGATATTTTTTACATTAGCACTAGATATCGTTGAAAAGCTTATCATTTTACAAAATAGAGAAGGTCACCTATTAGATGGTACCTATTTACAAGAAAGAAAAAAATGATTCACATAAATATAATGGATTCAATATTGGCATCATATTCACGTGAATAATTATGTCTTCATATTCGAGATAAACTATCGTCTTGACTTGAAATAAATCTAGTCGTAAAATAACTTTTATTTGCATAAACAATTGCATTTAATGTCTACCTTTCTTGACATTGCACTAACATTTTGTGACACATCCATAACTTTGTGTCATATCATACATAGCAAGTTAAACATTTTCTTACCAAAATGGATATGGCAATTGTAAAACTACTTATATCTCATGACTATTATAAGTTAAACATTAATTGTATATAACAAAAAATAGTAAATGAATATACTAAAGTGTCAGTTAAGTTAAATATTGCAAAATTATAAGACATTCCAAGAAATATTTTTTTTTGTTTCATTTCGCTCTCCTCTAAACCAAGGCAAGTGGCGTATAGCACAATTGCATTCTCAACCGACGAAATATTAATAAAGTGTTCAAAATAAAGAATTTAGAGCTCGCAGGAGACTTACCTTTGAACTATGAGATGCAGCGGTCTTGAGTATAATTATATTCGTTGTATCTACAGGCGGGTGTGGTTACGGCGGCGGTAACACTTTATGGCGACGCTTCCTCTTTTGCGGCTTTTAAAACGGAATCTTACAAGAAATCTTCCGTTTTCGTTGACAAAATGATATAGACTGACTTTTCTGTTTTCTTGACGTATTAAAGAGAATGAATGTAGGTGGCCAGCAAGTCACCTGCTGACTATGAAAGAAAATAGTTTAGGCCGAAAAGGAATTTAGCGCACTAGCGCCACCAGAGAGAGCTGATTTTTTTTGGGTGTTTTGAGGTAAAACCGGTTTTAGGTGGTTTGCGATATTAATTTCTAAAAACCACAAAATGAGGGACACCCTAAAATACATTTTACGATATGTACTGCGATTCCGTACCGTTACACTTTTATTACAAGCGGTGTATACGCGCCTTTACTTAACATAATGTAAATTACCGTGACATGTTTGTTTTGAATTCGCTGATGAAAACACAAGTCATGACTAATAGACGAAAAATGTTATGCAAACTTGTTCTATTAAATACTACGCGCAACAGCAACTGGCATCTGACGTCAAAATGCCATCTCTCTCAGTTTTGCCCGGTATTTGTTAGTATAAAGGAGATAGCGTTAATGACCTGAGCAGCCAGTTTCTGTTGTGGGTAGTATAGCTGAACGAATACGGACTTTGCCCTTCCAAGAGCCTCACTTATCGATAATTATCAACTCATTAGATAATATTTTAATCTGTGTTACGTAAATTTATAACGCTTGAGGAACCAAATAGTACAGGTAATTCTGATTACAATTGGACAAATGACTTTAATGATTGATTAAATTCCGTAGCTTAGGTCGATTTGTGTAAGATGTCCCAAGATATTTATTTAGTCGGTAGTGACCCTGCCTACGAAGCAGGAGATTCCGGCTTCAAATCCCGGAGAGTGTTCAAATCCGCTGACATGCTTCATATGTCTGTGAGTACATTTCAACACTTATATTATTACATAGCAATAAAATCTATCGCAAATATGAAAGCACGTGAATGGTGAATGGTTGTATGTTTACCACAACAACTTGTCTTGTAATGTTCGTGATCTGACATGAACTCTACATGAAAACACGGGAGCCTTCATGTAATCAAGCCAAGCTACCCATATCATTCCTAAGTGGTATGGCATTTAACAAAATCATGGCTCGTCATTGTAAACATAAATCAAAGAAACTCATTCAGAGTAAAACATGAATGTAATGGGTCAAAGGTTATATACAAAACATTCACGAACACGCGACAGGCTAAAACTTGATTGATATAAATATTTCAACATTATATCTACAACAACAAAACTCGTCGCGAGTAATGACTTAACGATTATATAATGCCAGTCATCACAGCAAGGTTGACAAAAAATTATCTTTACATATAAACCATCACTCGAGTTCACATTCGGCACTCTGCAGAAGTCCATAGTAGTGAATTGTTTAGAATATTTATTTTGTAAAATGATGTATATTTGGACAGCGTCCTTGGCGGCCGTCGTCTGCGGGCTGTACTGCTACTTCACAAGAACGTTCGATTATTGGAAAGCCCGAAATGTTGCCGGACCTAAACCCGTACCGTTCTTTGGAAACATGTTAAAATCTGCCCTGCCTATTGTGCCTGCATCAGTAATTTTCAGGAAATTTTACGATGATTACCCCAACGAGAAAGTTGTGGGGATATTCCGAATGACAACTCCTAGTTTGTTCATACGTGACCTGTATTGAAGCATATCACAATTAAGGATTTCGACAATTTTGTGGACCGCGGCGTCGAGTTCAGCAAGACAGGGCTTGGAACAAACCTGTTCCACTCAGATGGTGACACCTGGCGAGCGCTGAGAAGCAGATTCTCACCCATGTTCACCAACCAAAAACTGAAGAACATGATGCACTTGCTCAACGATCGAGCAGACAAGTTTACTGACTACGTCGCTGAGATCATTACCACGGAACCCGCGCAGGACGTTCATGCGCTGGTGCAAAAGTATACAATGGCAGCCATATCCGCGTGCGCCTTCGGTCTGGATATAGACGCGGAGATATAGAAGCACTGAAGAGAGTCGACAAGGAGATATTTAGCCCAAACTTCGCGTTTGAACTAGATATGATGTACACTGAGAGAAAAATGCCATGTGAATTTAACAAAGTCGACTTGTTGCGTGGTTATCCGTTTGAAACAAAATTATTTTAGTAAACGGAATCAATCACAATATTGATGACACAAGTCGAATTTGTACGAACAACAAGGTGAAACTTGTTGAAAGATATTTGATTGAATCAACCAAACATATGTTCAAAACAATATGAGACATGTTGTTTTTATAAAATCGACTTGTTGATTCAAATAAAACTTAAACTTGTAACAATTACAACCTGGTGTCATGTTGAACTAAAAATATTGTTTGACTATTTCAATAGTATATATTGCTGAAATTACATTACGTAACTTGTTAAATGCTATCTTGTTAAAATAATATAACGGGTTGTTAAAATAAACAGTACATGTAGTTGAAAGTACATTACATAACTTGTTAAATACTATCTTGTTAAAACAATATTACAGGTTGTTAAAATAAACAGTTACATGTTGCTGAAAGTACATGACTAACTTGTTAAATGCTATCTTGTTAATAGAATATTACAGGTTGTTAAAATAAACAGTTGCGTGTTGCTGAAAGTACATTACATAACTTGTTAAATGCTATCTTGTTAATAGAATATTACAGGTTGTTAAAATAAACAGTTGCGTGTTGCTGAAAGTACATTACATAACTTGTTAAATGCTATCTTGTTAATAGAATATTACAGGTTGTTAAAATAAACAGTTCCGTGTTGCTGAAAGTACATTACATAACTTGTTAAATGCTATCTTGTTAATAGAATATTACAGGTTGTTAAAACAAACAGTTACGTGTTGCTGAAAGTACATTACATAACTTGTTAAATGCTATCTTGTTAATAGAATATTACAGGTTGTTAAAATAAACAACTTACTAATAGGTAGGGTAAGTTGGTTGACAGTGGGTCGGATGTACTCAGTAATTATCGCAAATTCTGAGAAGAAGAAAGGTATTCTTAAAACCTATTTAGGCACAAAATATGCCCACTGGCTCTATGTTTTTACTTACTTAATACCAATTCAATAATGTGAACAGAACAGCCAGTAAGCTGGTTCAAGTATATTCGCCGCGCAGAATGTTGCTTGAGATTTTTTAAGTTTAGTGAGTATTCCCAAAATTTGGTCAGTTATCTTTTATTGTCTTTTTGTGTACATATTCAATAAACGACTTTTAGACGATTAATTTATATTCAAAGTCGGGGTTAATAGTGAATCAAGTAACAGGGGTGAACAGTGGACCAAAGGGGTACAAAGGAATCATGAACCAGAAAATATTTTTATGGAAATAAAGAGTTGAAGCTTAAGGTTAAGGCTTTCTATAAAAGTGTCTCAAAATTTTATAATAAGGAATCTGTAATAAACAAAATTCAATATTTTTTAACTTAAATATCTTTTAAATCTATTTACTTTTTACCTTTTGAATACTTGTACATTTTTAGGAAAATTATGGGTTAATGTTGCATATACATACCCTAATCCCATCTTATATTCTCGGTTATCATTCATATTTGATTTACTGTAGACTACTGGGTGACTCAGTGCAAGCCACCCCTGTTGCACACTAGATCAATTTAAATTTTTCTCTAAATGAGTTTCTTTCTCCAAATGGTTCATAGTTTGAAACTTTATGAATAACCTATTAAATCCTAGATAAATTATTTATGCTATAGTCCAAACATTATTTATAATATATGTCGGAGTCGCGCTTCAGTTGGCGCAGACCTGTACGGCACGTCGAGTCATCGAACGCCAGAATTGTGTTATTTACAATGAGAACAGTTTTGTTTGCAATGTTTACAATTAATTTGCTAAGAGTTACTAAATCTAGAAAACGATAAGCAATGTATTGCTTGGAGTGGTCTTTGCTTTGGTCCATGCAGGTAGATAATAAAATCCGGTTGAGATCTACCCGCCTGTGAAGCAGGTAGTTTATGATCTGACAGTATAAAAGGTCACTAGCGCTGTTTTCATGATGCATTTGCATTCGCGCGTTAGACTTAGAAAGAAGTCATTCTTGCTTTAGACATTGGAAAGTCAATTCATTCTGATTCCCGTCCTAGACTACGAAAGATTGATTCTTGCTTTAGCCTTCGAATAGATTCTGATTATGATCATTCCTTCCCTTAATTTCCAATTCCAATCCCAATTCCAGTCTATCTTGAGACCGCGAATAGATTTGATTAAGAGCACTCCAGAGTAAGAGGAGTTTGACTAGATTCAATAGTTCGTTAGATTCAGATAGTTCTTTCCTAGCATCCTGGCGAAAGACGTTATTTCTTGTGTTTTGAAGTTGGTGAAGCATGGACTCAAACTTAGAACTCTCCAGTCGTTTTCTAATTAGTGTTTCCATTAATCGTGTTTCAAGAGTTTACCTATTGTAATGATCTAAAATTGTAATTACCAATGAATTGAAAAGATTAAAACATTCAACCCGCTGAGTTTCTTCCTGGTTCTTCTCATGTTGTGGTTTAACTCTTGCGAACCAGAGTAGTAATAAAAAAGATCTTAATTCATGTTGTGTTTTCATTATGAGTCCATGCCTACACGCATAAGTGCGTAGATTCAGTATTCTGAGTACAGTTAGTAATGAGTAGCTAAAAGTTAGATAGCTAAACCATCTCCCCTTATAGCTCGGCCGGACCTGATATAAAAGCGGCCCGACGCCGTTATATATATCATCGTTACTTACGGAGATATGACCGCTTAAAAATGGAGTGATCCAGTGTCAACCATCTTACCCTACGTTTGTAAGCTAAATCAAACTGACTGACTTGCATATTCCTGAATTTGAAATACGTAGAAAATAACTAACGTTAGAAAGTTTTTTAAGTTTGAAACTATTAAAGTAGAAAGTTTATAACTTAACCAGAACCTATGGTAATTGGGGCGTAATCAGCGATCATCTTTTCTTTTTCTCTCGCTAGTACCAAAAACTCCGAAAAGATAGATATAGCTTATTTTTTCGACCAGACTATAATTATTACCTATTAGGCTCGGGCACATTAAAGTTAAAAGAAATTAATAGCATTTAGGTAAATACTTTCAACAAAAGTAAACTCGGTATCATATATTGTTAATTTTATAAGTACACATTTAAACTCAATAGCATGTAAAAATTATCTTACTTTCAAAGGCCATGTGCTTTTAGCCGCTTTTTCAAATTTCGGTTTTCGCGCTAGTCCTCCTTATCTTGTAGACAGAATAAGCTAAGCGTGCCAAACTAGTTGATGCTACATAACACCGGTCACGTGACGACGCTTCACAAACCTACCTAAATACTTCTTATCTTGTTGTTTCAACATTATAATGTTAAAATACAGCGCAGAGACGCTACGGTGTTGCCATATTAAAATAAAAAAATATGACAGGGTAATTTGATGCAAAAATCAGTCAGCAAATAATGTTCAAAACTACAATTCGACTTTCTTAATAAAGAGCGCTTAGAAGTAAGAGACGTCTTATGTGGTAATTATAATACCCATCATAAACTAGATTTACACCAAAAGTTGTGTGGTAAAAGAGTGCATGACATCGCCTCTTTTTTATGGTCAAGCTCTATACCTACGTTGTTTTTGAAAAAATTTTGCCCGTCCATTTTTATTAGGGTTCCATAGTCAACTAGGAACCCTTATACAGGGTGGAAAAATCGAAGCCACACGGATGGCAACTACCTTAAATATTGTAAACAGCACATTTTGTGTAAGGGAGACATTCCTTTATTTTTAAAAACAATAAATACTTAATTGAAAGATTTATGAAAAATCGCTTGCCTCAGTCGGGATTCGAACCGGTCAAATGTGACAAAAAATAATGTGCTGTATATTTTTATGATGCAGATCGAAAGGGTTACTGATAAGGTTTATTTTTCTCTAAATAATAAATACAATCAGAATAACGGAAGGCCATGAAAATTGTAAACGAAAAATTAAAACACACAAAATAAAACAGTAGGTATTCATTTAATAACCTTACTAAAACCTCGCTATCTTTTGAGCAATTTACTTTTCGTAGCTCGTTGCAGTGAATGTGGTGAAAATTAGTAATAGCTGCATGGACTAATTCTAGTAATTAATTCACGTGACGGGTGAAATCAAATTTAAAAGGTAATTGTTAGTTTCCATGGCCTTCCGTTATTCTGATTGTATATGTTATTTAGCGAAAAATTAACCTTATCAGATATCCTTCCAATCTGCATCATAAAATAGAGAACATTATTTTTTGTCACATTTGACCGGTTCGAGTCCCGTCTGAGGCAAGCGATTTTTCATAAATCCTTAAATGCAGTATTTATTGTTTTTAAAAACAAAGGAAAGTCTCCCTTACACAAAATGTGCTATTTACAATATTTAAGGTAGTTGTCATCCATATGGCATTCGATTTTTCCACCCTGTAGTTTCGCTCTGTCCGTCCGTCCGTCAGTCCGCGGATTATCTCAGAAACCGCTAGTACTAGAAAGCTGTAATTTGGTACGATTATAAATATCAATCACGCCGATAAAGTGTCGCGTCGAAAAACGAAAAAAAATGTTGCAGGGTACTTCCCATTCATGTAAGTTAGGGGATGATTTTTTTTCGTTTCAACCCTATAGTGTGAGGTATCATTGGATAGGTATTTTAAAAGTAATAGGGGTTATCTAAAAAACATTTTTTGATAAAGTTAATGGCTTTGGAAATATTCGCTCCGGAATTTCACACGTGCCGAGTTAAGGTGGTCCCCGAGGTTTTCATCGGTTTTTAATGAGTTTTGAGTTCTTATAATTAATGATGCACTAGAGCTAAAATTATGACAGTCATGACATATCGTTGTCTGTGAGAAATTGCAGTATTATTCCCAAAGATGATTTAATTATTCCCCATTCAGGGATTCATTTTTTTGTGAGCTGGTATCACTCACTATCTTGAGTCACTCGTCATTCGTCAAATACATTCCATTACCCAAAGAGTAAAGTAATATATATGAGAAAGAGAGCCCTCTTGTGGAATTTTCTTGCATGCATGGTTGAAGCACCATCTTTAAATTCGTTCCGGAACTAATCATGTATACTACACGCATTAATATGTATACACAGTCATAGCCTGCTAATGATTAGTTCCGAGTAACGAGTTATTTTGTTCTGGTTTTTAAGTTTCTCTACATTTTTAAAATATAACACACTTGAAAACCAAAACAAAATAACTCGCTACCAAAAAAAAAATTATATAATAATATATACCTATAGGAAGAATAAAATAAAACTAAAATTTTATAGTTTTCATTATTTTCTATTTTTGTAGTGTTTATATTTGTTACAATAAATTTGGGCGGCTGTTTTAATAGTGTCGTCACCATTATATTTTGTTTTTCCAGACAGAATCCTGTTGATATGACGACACCAGCTGTAAATAATTACTTTTATCGACATGTTTAAAAATGCAGTTTTCAAAATGTTCCTGTGTTTTTCACAGCCGAATGAAAAAACTGTGATAATGTCTACTACAGACATGATGTTCTTTTTAACAAATTTTTGTGAAATGTTCCTTTTTAGACAAGAATGTGTAATATCTCGAACATCATTAAAATATTTCATTACTTCTTTGGTGGGGTAAATGAGCCAGTTTTTATTGAAATATTCTTTTGCCTTAATAAACGCATTGCGTGGATTGTGATGCGTATTTTCCAATAAAGTACTCCTGCATTGCTGACACCCTTTAATATGTTTTTGTAGGCACTTTTTAATCACCCAACCACAAACGTAATTACTTTGACCCGCATCTAGGTCTTGGGGCTGGTCCACAACAATGTCTTTGAGAAATATATTTTCATTCTCTTCGGAAGCATCAGGAGTTGCAACGCTTTTGACACTTTCTCTTAAAAAGAATTGAAGCGTTTGAAGGCATTTATTTGAATCCTCCTCGCAGTTTGCTCCTTTCGAATGTACGGAACTGAAATTATTCAGTAAGAGAGATTTAAACGCCCCTTCGAATGCCACAGTGTTTGGTGCAATATTTCTGGCACCGTAGCTTCTAATACTCCCAAAAAAATTTTCCAGTGGATCCTGGTTGAAATTTCTGGTTAACAATGCATCGTAATGATATTTATTTGACAGCAATGCCCAAAGCGCTTCCATGCCCTCTATTGTTTTAATCAAATTTGTCACGGAAGGTACGACAGTTTCAATTATTCGAACCTTGTTTCCGACTTTTTTTTGATATTTAAATTTGATCGTTCTCAAAATAATTTTAGCTTTTTGCCACAATTGGTGGTGTGGTGAATTTCTTTTTACAGCCCCTTTGTAAATTTTACCATTTGGTATGGCGAATGTGTTTACATTCAAAGAATCAAAAAGATTGTTTATTAATGATGTCAAACTGACTATTTGACGACATTCCTCTGGTAAATCGCCTCTTGCCACCAAATGCTCCGCCGCTACAGCAACACTGTGGCTAAACACTTGAGTTGCTGATTTTACCCGCATTTTGTTTATCTTTTCGGGGATCATGTGTTCGTCCGTTAGCTTGTCGCACAAACGTAACTCTGCGTACGATTTATCGGCATTGTATACCATTTGAAAATAGTCCCACTTTACTGTTTTTTCTACATCATTTTCGGTATAGATGAGGTCTTTCGATAATAAATTATTTCTTAGACCTTTTATAAGATGAGGAGTATCATACAGAGGGATTATGTAGTGACCCATAATCCGCATCACATCATGACGCCACTCCTTCCCTTGCCTTGCATACGTAGTTTTCGCTTCGTTGACGAACTCGTTTATTGCACCAACATTTACAGAACATTGGTCGCAAACTGTATTTACTACTATGATACCAGAATCAAAAACTCGTTTGACCACAGTTTTCAAAACATTTTTTAACTCCTCTTTCTTTAACCCACTAGTAAAGTAATAAGCCACCGGCTGCTTGAAGTTACTTTTTATTCCTTTGATCATAAAAACGAGAACATGGTCCGCAAAAGTAGCTCCTTCATTGTTTGGAAATCCTTCCAACTGGTCAGTGTGTGCCGTGTAGGCAAGTTGTGGCGTAATAGACATTTCGTCAAAAATCAGGCTACATAGACGGTCTGACACGTCTTTTTTCAACATTGTTTTCTTGATTCGTTCAAAAACGATGTCATTAATGCCGGAATTCAGTTTAATTTGGCTTAGAAGACGTTGCATTGCCTTATTTGATGGTAGGGAGAAATATTTGCACAACAATCTATAGCATTTTGGGCTTTTTTTATACAGTGACAGAGCCAAAATCTTCTCGTTAACAGAGTATCGTCTCCCTTTTGGTTTCTTTGTACTTTGCAACTGCATGTGCATAAACAGCTGCGTGGGTTTGTTCATGTTTTGAACCACTTTCTGAAACGCAGCAGTATTTGACAAATTCTTTGCGTTTTGTAACCTTTCTCGGTAAGATTGACCTTTTTTTTGTAGACGACGTATCTCGCTCCGAAGGTTACGAATGTTGTCTTGAAACTTCCTTTTGTCAGCAGTATCAGCACCAAAGTGAATTGTTTGTCGAGCAGCATCTGAAACCAAAAAAATCTTATTGTTTTTTCATAGAGTAACATAGTAATTTTTTTAAAGCGTTATTAATTCTATGAATAAAAACAGTTTTTTTTAGTCTTGAGACGGAAAAACATGCTAATTCGATACGAAAAACTGATTTTCTAAGACTGTAATAACTTAGTTAGACACGGGGAGATAAATTATAGAAATGTATCCAGTGTTGCTAATTGTTATCCTACTGCCCGCAAATTTGAATAAAGATTTCATTCATTGAACCATATTAGTATGTGAAGCCCACCTTGCAGATATCACCATTGTAGGGCTTCTGACCAGAGATAAAAAACTAGTTTTATTTATAAAAATGAAATAACACGACTTAATTAAATTAAATAACTATGCCAAAATACGCTTATACACGAATTATTCCCCCTCACAGGCAGTTTTTGGTTTTCGTTTGGTGCGCTAATAGTAATTATTGAATGATTTGTATACCTTTCAATGAAGTTTTTGCTTTGCTCGCAGACTTGCTGTAATTATGTTCTTGGAGGACATAAGTTGCCTCCGTACTTCTTGAATCTGGAAACCATAAACATATATTTGATCATTTTTTATTATTACAAACCACTAAAATAAATATCTGTTACCTGTAAAACGACCCAACTATGACATACAAGTAGGACACCTAGCTATATATAGTCCAAATTAACTTCTCGCTAATGTATGACAACAGTTCAGAATAAACATTGAGACAAAATACTTAAAATATAATTAAATAAATGTATCTTAAAACATACAAAATTAAGAATGAGTTTAATTTTTGTACATGTACCTACTAAAACTTTGTATAGTTGTGTGCCCGCACTATAGTTTAATGGCCCGTCTACAGTTCTACACAATGGCCCTTGATAGCCGGGCGATCACAGGCACAAGGCATTGTGTAGAGGTCGAGTTGAACAAAAAGTAATATAATATATGATTATTGATTACTTTTCAATTACTTTTGTAACGGGAATAGGTACTCAGATTACATATTCCCCATACAAATGTAATCTAAGAGTACTTAATCGTAGATTACTTTTTGCCCAACTCTGGTAGAGGGCATGAAGTGGCCTTCATTGCCAATAATCATAACCACGGTAGGTAACCAGCTTCGAAACGGGGAAAAATTAGGTACTGACTACTGTATTCATATTAACCAGTGGTTCGCCGCGAACGTGAACTCGCGACCCTATATCTCGGCAACCCTTTGACCGATTTAGCTCACATTCGAACTTAAAAATTCTATTTACCTCTTTTAACCGCCTGCCAAATTTCATTACGATTCGAATAATAGTACTCGAGTTATCGTCGAACAAACATACAAACAAACATACTTACAAATATACATACAAACATACATACAAACGCCGGGTTGCTTCAGTAGACTTGGAGAACTTCGCTCGCTCGTTCAATTAAGCTTTATAAGTACGTACCTGTGACAGTATCCGTGGTCTTGGCAGATGTAGAGAATGCAGGTTGAAACTCAGCAGCAGCCGCTGACAACCCCAAGGTGTTCGATGAGTCTGAGGATAAGTTTGTGACTTGTATACATGTGTGTAATTAGGTAATGCCAATGCACAAAACCTACCTACACCTAATACATTGATATCGAATGACTAGTTGATTTCTACAATATGACCCATATTGTAGTGTCCCGTATTGCAACATAATGTAGATAATGTAGAGTACAATAACTATGTAATACCATCTGGCAGATCTGACGATGAAGCAGGGAAGTCTTCTGCAATTATAGGGATCACCATTAACTGAACTAGTGGTTCGCTGCGAACGCGAACTCGCGACCCCCGAACAGGTGTAAAATTTGTTTTGCCAAAAATGACCTTTTTGACTACACCTTGTATGATTTTTCGAACAACTGTAAATGCTAATTTTTATCAATTTAAAATCGAAGGACAAGACTTTTTTATACCATTGTTATCTAGCTACACGGGTTATTGCCTTCACTGACCAAAAACCATAATCCACTCTGTATCTCGGCAACCCTTTGACGGATTGGGTCAAATAGGATCCTCAAAATTATATTTATCTTTTCTAACCGCTTGCCGAATTTCATGACGATCTGATTAACGGTACTCGAGTTAATGTCGAACAAACATACAAACATAAACATTTTATTATTTGTATAATTTGTATATATGTACAAATATACAAACATACATACAAACGCTGGATTGTTCCAGTAGACTTGGAGAACTTCGCTGGCTTCGCTCGCTCGTTCAATAATTGATACTTTTTCATTAATTTTAAACCCAAGCATAATTTAAATACCTAAGACAGTAGTGGGCATGACAGGCGGCGTAATTGCTACAGGCTGAAATTCAGCAGAAGCCTCGGAGTCAGGAGTACTTGATATATCTGAAAAATAAGACATAATTATTTATGGAGAATCAGACACTTACCTTTCTTTCCCTAATTCATGTGTAATTTGCATGATAATTGTTTTTTTATTATTAAATTATTTTAGTTTTCTATTAACATAAAATTTGTGAGTAATCATTAACCCTTTTCTTGTCTTTTCGTGTATCCTGTAGGTTGGATACATTGCCATCATCTTTTTAAATTCTTTTAACCAAAATCGGTGGTGTTTGGTCAAAAACATAATCTGACGCTTACTTTCTATTACATTTGTATGTGGAATTTGTAATAAACTGATTAAATGTCATAGAGGTGTTGAAGGTTACTCTGACTGACAATAAATACTTAATAACTAGTTGTTAACTGCGAACGTGAACTCACGACTCCACATCTCGGCAACCCTTTGACCGATTTGGCTCAAATTTTAACTTTAATACCTATTCTGTTTACTTCTTTTATCGACCTGCTTTCATGACGATCCGATCAACGATACTCAATTTATCGTCGTACAGACTTACATACAAATATACATACAAACATACATACAAACGTCGGGTTGTTCCAGTAGACTTGAAGAACTTCGCTCGCTTCGCTCGCTCGTTCAATTTTATGAAAATAAACAGCTATAATTAACTTACCCCGTAAATGAAGAGTGGGTACTGCTAACGCATTGAGGCGATTAAAACGATTTCTATGTTCGTAAGCGAAATGAATATCGCAAATCCTCTTGTTCTTATAAAACTCATAGTCTGATGTAGTTTCCAACTTTCCCCCAACAAGGTAAACCCACTTTTTAAAACGATCAGGGTGCTTGTGATGGCTTGGAAACACGTGCATTACAGCACCTGAAATCGGTATAATATAAGTTTATTTTATTGGAACATTCGTTTTAAGTTAATAAATAAGTAAATATTGTGGGTCAATCTCACACAGATCGGCCTAGCCCCAAACTAAGCAAAGCTTGTACTTTGGGTACTAGGCGACGAAATACTTACTGAGACATCTGTCTCAGATGTATCTAAGTACCTATGTATCTCATAGGTACTTAGATACATCCATAACCCAAGAACAAATATTCGAGAAAAAGCACACAAATAAATGCCTTGGCCGGGATTCGAACCCGAGACCTCCTGCTTGGTAAGCAGCTTCACTGCCGACAGGGCTAGGAGGCGGAGGAACTTCATAGTTGTTACATAAAAACTCGTTATCAGTAATATTTTCTTCGGTTACCGCGAGGATTACTCATGAAATAAAACTAGGTATGAAAACGAATAAACTCGCGTATATTCCGACGTTCCGAACACTTTACAGGGTTCGTGGTCCGCAGACCACGAACCCTGTAAAGAGTTCAAAACGTCGGAATGAAGTTAAAATTAGTTAATAGACGCGAGTTTATCCCTTTTTAATAGTTTTATTTCTTGTTATCAGTTTTAAATATAAATAAAATGTATACTTACAATACAGTACGACCAAAAAGAGTAGAAATTAAAAAGTGGCAACATCGTAGTGTCGTCCCTTTCGAATCAATATTTAAAAAACGGGACGACACTACGATGTTGTCACTTTTTAATTTCTACTCTTTTTGGTCGTACTGTACTTAGGAGCTGATATTCCTAACAGACACCGTAGGTATATTTATCTTCCTAGCGTTTGTCCCGGCTTTCTGCCTTAGCTCTAAAGAGTCTATATAGGGTCCACTTAGTAACCTAATGCCAAGATTTGGCGGAGGCACTAGTTTTACGAAAGTGACTTCCATGTGACCTTCCAACCCAGAAGAGAAACTAGGCCTTACGAGGACTAGGTACACACCGACAGTAGATCTTATCGACATTCATTGAGTATGTTTCATTTCATCCTAAAATAGTCTTACCTGAAGGTTTGCATCCAAATGCACAACGAACGGGCATGATTGTAAATGTATTTATTTACAATCAACAAAAAAATACAGCGTCAATATCGCGAACAAAGCGTCTATTTCGCACAATCAACACAAAAATATAAGCGTCAATATCGCGAACAAAGCGTCTATTTCGCACAATCAACACAAAAATATAAGCGTCAATATCGCGAACAAAGCGTCTATATCGCACAATCAATACAAAAATAACAGCACAACACAAAATTGTGCTTTTAGCACAACACAAAATTAAAAGCGTCAATATCGCGAACAAATAAGCGTCTATTTCGCACAATTGATAATATTTAACACAACAGAAAACAGCGGAGCAGTTAAATACAGAAACTTTTACGGAGGAATAAGTTCAACTCAACGTAAAAAAGCGAAGAAATGCAAAGAAAACATGCTACTTACATGTGCAATGCCAAAACTCTTTCAAACTTCATCTTGACTTCAACGACAAATTAGTGATCGTTTTTTTGTTAGATTTTATGGCATCATTAGTGGTCGTTCAATATTTCACACATAATAAAGTTTTGGTAACCTATTAATTAATAAATACTACTTTAAGTTATTAAAAATATTTATTAATTTTATACCTACCTCTAAATAGTAAATTTAAATAAAATACTAAATATTTTAATAAATTTGAACAAACAGTGACATCTATTGGTAACAATTAGGGCTACACGTAGTAGTAACATGCACGCACACACGTACGCTAAACAAAGGGTGCATGTGTGCGTGCCTATTTTCGGATCTGAAAAGCAGATGGCACCGCTATCTAAGGGAATTGACCCGTACAAAGAAAGTGTCTAGCCCCTGCCATTACCTGGCGTCGCTTCGAATAACGTTACATATTTTAAGGTGAGTTACAAATATAAATATTTATATATTGTTAGTTTCCATTTAAATGTACTCGCAACAGCATATTTATCATACTTATTATTTATTTCGTCATAAACTTACATCGCCATAACCTAAGATTTAGTACTT